>JABXWE010038126.1:0-20001 GCA_014611495.1 Limonius californicus
TCACGCAAACTACTTAACCAATTTCTTTGATCTGCCGTTGTATTTTACACGCTATTTATGTACTTTCTGTTATTAAAAAATCTTTCTCGGCCTGTTTTTTCACGTTTGGAAATTATCACGGAAAACTAAACTTGAATAAATGGTTGTTGCTGTCTAAGATAAATGACTGATCTATAAAAAACTCGAGTTTAGCAATAACTTTTGGCATTGAAAAGAGCATCGTTTCAATAATGACACTAATTTTCAAGCTGGTGAGCTTTAAAACATGTGGAATACAAATGCTAATTGAAGGCCACCGACAACTTCACAGTTAAGTGGCTATTTCGGTTTACCTTATGACCCATTCAGCTTTTACCTGATAATAGACAAGACTGTAAAGTATGCTCAAATTGTTCATTAAATTTATTTAGAACCGGAACTCGCGTATAAAATTTATATTTGTACTTGACTACAAAGAGCGAGGTGAGATGGCAAAGAATCCCGCCGTAAATACGAAGATTTTTACTTAATAATTTACTTCGTGAAATTATACAGTTGGCTTTTTCTCTGTAAACAAAGCGGACGCCAGAAAACGAAATGCAAAATACTACGTGTTTTCGTAACTGTGGGCTATAAATATGACTAATGTATTAATGCAAGTAAAACTTAGCGCTTCGGGCTCGGAAACCATTAACGTTTCCACAAGGATAAATAATATGATCTGAATCAATTGGCAAATTTGTTGCACTAAGAATACAAGTGTAAATGTCCCGTCTTAAATTAAATTCTTGTTAATTCAAGGGCCTACGAGCATTATAACTAATGTGTCTGCATAGCTGAATACCAATAAAATACCAGCGATAAGCTTTCAATTTGTTTAATTCCACTCGCTCGTATATAAAGAGCAATAAAATATATAAATTTAAAAAATCGAATTGAAAACAGAACTCAAATACTTCACACATTCCATTACCAATCCTAAAAATTATGAACTCTGAGCATCAAACAGGAATAGATTTCCGTTTCAAAGGGAAGTGGCAAAACAAAACATATTAGGATGATATTCTCAGCTGTATAATGTTATTTTAAAGTTTGACGCCAAGATCTTAAAATTATTAAGCCGAAAAGATATCAAGGTTATAATATTAAACGTACAAGGATGTTGATCAAAATACTTTAACAAATTTTCTAAAATTATATTTACAGAAACCAGATATTACCGTTGTTAAAATATATTGTTTTTCGAGAGACCGTAAAACTTGTTACAAAAGAACCTAAAACTGGAAGCGATATACTAGTTGATAAAACAAACCAGAAATTGCAAGATTAGAATAACAAATTGAAATAAGCATAAATTAGAGCAAAGAATGTTCGTGAATAAAGTGTAACTACAATTTAAAACAGACCAGAATAAAAAACGAAAAACGATGCAAACGGGATACAAAACATAAATAACAAAGACTAAAAGAAGACCAAGATAGCAAATTAGCAAAGGAGAAACATGTTCTAATAATCGAAAGATAGAACATTAGTAGTCTAAACGGAATTCACCGAGAATTAGTGGAAGAGGTAACAAAATTATCTGGAATATGTTGGCAGGAAAGAAATAAAGGCAAAAGATGGGTAACTCACAAGGAAGAAGAAGAGATACCTCAAGCAACCGGGAAAGAAGTATATAACACCTAATAAGTAAAATATATGTAAATGAAAGAATCTCAAAAATAGGAACACGATTCATAGAAATAAAGGAAGTACAAATGACAATAATTTGTGATCCACATGAAGACCCTAAATTATAGAATAGACAACAACGGAGTAGAAAGAAACACATCAATTACCGCCATGAATTACAAACGGTCTACCTAAAAATTCTCACAGAAAACGAACTTGAAGTTCCCAACACAATATTTTAACACAAAAAGAAAGCAATAAGGTATGGAGATGGATTAGAAATGTAGCAGTGAATAGAGAATCAGCAATAGCAAGCGTTTTTAACTATCAAAAATTAAAAACTGAGAAAACAGAGAAGAAAGAAGAAAAACAAATACGAATATATAAATGAAAATACGTAAACTGAGAGAAACTAAACTTACAAAAATTTATAAGTATAGTTACAGATAGAGGCAAACATATGAAACAGGCAACAAGAATAGATAATCAAACGCTATTTTATAGAACACTGAGCAACAAATGAGCCAAAAAAGCAAAATATATCAAAAATTGCCAAAAAAAAGAGAAAAAAAATTATGTTGAAAGAACGAACTAATATTTAAGTCGATTAGAAGTAAACAAAGCACAGAAATAACAGCGAAAACGATGATAAAAAGAAAACAATAACTACCAAATGAGGTGAAATTACAAACGAGGAGATGCTACATCAGACACATGAAAGCCTCAGACCATGACAAAATAACTACAGAAATATTTAAAAGCACAAATCAGCCAGAATAAATAAAACTACTGAAATTAAGGCACAAAACAATGAAAACATTGGCAAGTGATCATTAAAATACCATATATAAACATAAAGGCTCAAAGAAATGTAGAAAGTACAGTGGCGACAATACACAGCATACTGAAAAAATTGTACGTGAGTTATAGATATGGAAAAAAAAGTAAACACAATGTGGGTTCAGCAAAAATAGATTTATTTTTCGCCCTTAAAGCAAATTACGGTAGTACAAAAAAATAGAAACAAATTGCAAAACACGATTGTCTTCTCCTTGCATAGACAAGCTTCGAAAGGAACATGTCGAAACTTCTAAAGAAAAGACACATATTTGACTCTTATATGTATATTAGGTCATGTAGTGCTTACCATACTATTAAATTATATGGTAAAAAAAAATAAAATATAAGGATGACAATATCCAGTACGTACTAGGATTATAATACACGGGCGATGGGGTTATCATCGTAAAATGAATCAACATCTACGGCGTAAAATGAATCAGAAAACAGAGTATAGAATAGGCAAGGATAATAATTATTATCCTTGCCTATTCGAAATCACTGATATTTGTCCTTTGACTGGGAACAGTGAAGCTGCCACACATGTAGCAGAAGGAATCTACACTATTGACACAGTTTCGAGTAGTAGACATGATGTATTTTCTTCACTGCCGACTAACATTCAACTAACAATTTAGTATCATTCCTGTTTACTTTTAAACAGACCTAAAGTCATTAAAACTTTCTAAGGAAAATCCCATTACACCCTGATACGTTAACTTAATGGGCATTACCTTAATATATTTGGATTGATTTGTTGAAGAACTTAAGTGTTATCAGGGCTGAGTATTTTGCTAATGACCTAAATGTATTTTGATTATCTTTGTAGCGTCTCGATTTTGAATTTACGCGCGAAAATGGGCTTCTAGTGCTTTAGAAGTCAGATGTCTTGTGGCTCTCAAAGCGGGAGCACGCGCTTGTCTGTAACCAGTATTTAAATACACTTAAATTCATTTATAGTTGTTGTTTTTCTATTAAAGTACGGTACGTGTTAGAGCGATTCTATCAGCGTACCCAACATTTGGTCCTTCGAGCCCGATCCCGATTAATTAGCATCTAATTAAGTGTTAAATACCAGCAACTTAACTCTACGGAAGTGTATTTCTTCGAGAAGTTTTCCCGCATCACTCGTTCAAGATTTGGGCATTAACTATTTATGTCGTGAAACGCGTATCACGCTTAAATACGTTAATTGCATATACAAAATTAGTACTCGCACGAGCACGAGGATTCCAAGGGCTGCAATCTCATCGGCCAGACGATCCAGGTGTCAACGCAGGTGTTCGCAAAAGTCTCAATCGCAAGACGCAAGCAACCCCAATCAGCACGCTCGCTCTCGTTTCCACATTTGGAATTGGAATTATCGCATCGCACCGTGGTAGCAAGAAAGGCAACCGAGCCACACAGCTGCATACCAGAAGCAAGGCAAAAAACTTAGGTGAGATCAATCCCTTTCCTATCATTTCAAATCTCCTGTTATTCCTAAATAAAAATAACCATGCCCGATCTAACTGAATCAGAGGAGGCACTCGCAACTTTAAATGAGAAACTTAAAAATTTAAAAAATAAACGAGCATTCTTGAAACGTAGTTTGACAATTTTGCAACAATATTTAGACGGCTCTAACGAGAGGCCCGACTATTTAAATAAAATTGTTGGACAATTCGCAGTTTGCGAACGGTCAGTAAGCACGTGTAATGAAATGATCGAAAGCATTTATGACACAGAATATGAAGCCAAATTTAATGACGTGTTTTATGAAAAAGAAATAACTGATTCTATATTTGCTGAATTAAAATCAAAGGTAGAATTATTAGTTTCTCCCGGGTCAGTCAATCAGACACCAACCATAAACCAACCTGTTTCTCATTCAGCAATTAAACTTCCATTAACAGAGTTGCCTACATTTTCAGGAAAATTCGATGAGTGGCTAACGTTTAGAGAGAGATTTAAATCTCTAATCGACTCCAACAAATCTTTAGCAAATATTGATAAAATGCAATATTTAGTTTCTGCCCTAAAGGGAGAAGCCGCGGAAGCAGTTAAGCATTTGGAGATAACAAACGAAAACTATGAAAAAACTAAAGAGTTGTTAAGGGATCGGTTTGAGAATAAGCGCGTAATCATTACTCATCACATTCGAGCACTTTTCGAGTTGGCTGCAATCACGAAAGAATCTTATCACGAATTTCGAAACCTTTTGAACGCGGTTACTCAACATACACATTCATTAAACGTAATGGGTAGGAAAGTTGACAATGATGATCTCTTAGTTTATCTAATCGTCTCGAAGCTTCCGTTTCATACGCGTAAGGAGTGGGAAGACAAATTGCCAAATTCTGATTTACCCACTTATAAAGGTATTATCGATTTTCTCACGCATAAATGCCATACGCTAGGCGCATTACAGGTAAAGGATGTGCCGGAAGTCACGTATAAAATTTCCAAAACTAAATCGAAATTAGCATCTTGTAATTTAGCCGCTAATAAAGTAATAACTTGTAGGGTTTGCGACCAAGGCAATCATTTCACGAATCAATGTCCGAAACTTTTGAACTTATCAATTAAGGAACGAATTGATAAAGCACGATCTAAAAACTTATGTTTAAACTGTCTAAGGCAGGGACATCTCACGAAAAACTGTAATTCTTCTCGTTGTAAAAAATGCAGCGGTTTACATAACACGATTCTACATATTGAAAATTCCCCTCGACAGGAACCATCGCAAGGCTCCTCTGATAGCACGAATATTGCGCCTGCAGCATCTTTGCATGCTCTTAAGGCCCACGAAGAACCTTCTAATATTATTTTATCGACATGCGTTTTAGAAATCCGCGATTCTTACGGTAATTATCACAACGCTCGCGCGCTACTCGATTCAGGTTCGCAAATAAATATAATCTCGAAAAAACTCTGGGAATTACTCGAGTTACCTACCAGAGCAACGAACTTGCCGATTGTCGGTATAAGTAACAATTGCACAAATGCAAATTTGGTATCAAACGCGAATATAAAATCAAAGTTTCATAACTTTAATATGAACTTAGAATTTTACATCCTAGAGAATATTACTACTAATGTTCCCGTAAACTCAATAAATGCAAACACGATTAATCTGCCAAAAAATATACAGTTAGCTGATCCGCATTTCTATAAATCACGCAGTGTTGACCTTCTTATTGGAGCACAAGTATTTTTTCAGTTACTATGCATTGGACAGATACGTACCAACCAACCGAGTCTAATATTGCAAAAATCCGTATTTGGTTGGTTATTAGCAGGGGCGGTCTCTAATAAATGTTTTACAGCGCGTTCAGCCGTTTCTTGCAATTTAAATTTAATGCAAAATTTAAATGAAAATATCTCGAAATTCTGCGAAATCGAAAATATCTCTGAAGATAAACAAAACTCGAACGAAGAAATTGCATGCGAAAACCATTTTATGCAAACTATAAAGCGCGATACGTCTGGTAGGTTCGTGGCATCTTTACCATGGAAGTCGGATCCCAGCCTATTAGGAAATTCCCTCGAAATAGCTAAACGGCGATTTATAAATTTGGAACGTAAGTTATTAAAAAATCCTGACGCTAAAACTGAATATGACGTGTTCATGAACGAATATTTAAAACTTGGTCATATGAAGGAAATAAATACTATTGAAAACGCACAGGATACGGGATATTTTCTCCCACATCACGCGGTTTACAAAGCCGAAAGTATCACAACAAAAACACGTGTTGTATTCGATGCTTCATGTAAAGGTTCATCAGGTTATTCGCTAAATGATGTACTCATGGTGGGACCGGTAATACAGGACGATTTATTTAGCATTTTAATTCGCTTCCGGTTCTACAAATACGTTCTCAGCGCGGACATAAGCAAAATGTACCGTCAAATATTAATTAATCCTAATGATACATGTTATCAAAAAATCTTATACCGCTTTACACCAGAAGAACCGATAAGGGTGTATGAATTAAAAACACTAACCTACGGTACACGTCCAGCGTCGTTTGCTACTCGTTGTTTAAAGCAACTAACTTTTCAAACGGAAAATACGAATCCTTCGTTGTCCAAAACTATCGCGCGAGATTTTTATATGGATGACTTAATCACGGGCGGTGATAATGAAAACGATCTTATCTCATTGCGTAACGATATTACTGCCGTACTAGCAACTGCTGGTTTCCCATTACGAAAATGGGTATCGAACAACAAAGTCATTTTAGACGGGTTAGAATCTCAACAAACAAATTTAGTACTCGAATGTAAGGAATCGGACACTTTAAAAACCCTAGGCATTTGTTGGTCACCTGTTCCAGACACGATAGAATACAAAAGCAATATAAATTCAGATTCATCTCGTATAACTAAGCGACTAATTTTAAGTCATATAGCGCAAATATTTGACCCGTTGGGACTTCTCGGCCCGGTAATTGTAATAGCAAAAATAATTATGCAAGAGTTGTGGAAACTAAAGCTATCTTGGGACGAATCAATTCCCTCTGATATCTTTACCCGCTGGAAAAAGATAGCTAATGAATTACGTGATATATCGGAGTTATCCATACCTCGAAAATTAGTAAATTGTAAAAACTCACAACTCGAGTTACACGGCTTCGCCGACGCCAGTGAATATGCGTACGGTGCTTGCATTTATCTTCGCGAAGTGAAAGCAGATAATTCAATAAATTGCTGTATTATTTGTTCAAAATCACGTATTGCTCCATTGCAAACATTAAGTATACCTCGTTTAGAATTGTGCGCAGCATTGCTTCTTACGGAATTAATGCGCAAGGTAATATGCGCTGCTGAAGGCGCGCCTGAGTTTAGTTTTTTCCGTGTAAATTACTACTCCGATTCTACCATAACTTTATCCTGGATCCATTCCTGCCCCAGCAGGTGGAAATCATTCGTAGCTACTAGAATAGCTAAAATTCACAAGAATTCGAACCCTGATTCGTGGTTCTACGTATCCTCTCTCGAAAATCCAGTGGATGTTATTTCGCGTGGTGCGTTTCCCAAACAATTGGCTAGAAATAACTTGTGGTGGAGTGGCCCTGAATTTTTAAGGGACATCAAATTTTTTCCAAGCCCTTTAAGTTGGGTCCAGACTGTGTTCCTCCCGAAGCAAAGGTGCTAATTGCCCAACAGCCTGAGCAAAACATTGATAAAGGGTCTGACAGACCTGAAGAGTTCGAACACTTCATTTTTTCTAAGTACTCAAATTTTTCTAAATTAATTAGAATTAGCGCGCAGTGCAAACGGTTTATCACACTTTGC
The DNA here is from genome assembly GCA_014611495.1 of Limonius californicus. Lineage (NCBI taxonomy): Eukaryota > Metazoa > Arthropoda > Insecta > Coleoptera > Elateridae > Limonius > Limonius californicus. Next base: position 7,774 of record JABXWE010038126.1, read on the forward strand.
AAAAATAAGACATTAAGATATTCATCCGAAATAACAACAGATGAAATTAAAAATGCTGAAATTTCTCTCGTTAAACTCGTTCAAGGGATTCATTTCCATTCGGATATAAAACGTTTATCTAGCTCCCGCGACGTAGATAAAAATTCAAAAATTCGTTCGTTAAGTCCATTTTTGGATTGTAATCAAATCCTTCGTGTAGGCGGTCGCTTACGAAATACTGATCTTCAGTTTGAAACTAAACACCCGATACTATTACCCAAAGGTTTATTTTGCGATTTGATAATCAGGAATATTCACGGAAGAGTTTGCAAAGCGGTATACAAGGCACTTTAGCTGCAATACGACTGCATTATTGGCCTATATCAGGCAAAAGTACCGTTCGAAGGGTATTAAGAAAATGGGTGATTTGCCCGCATCACGCGTAAAAATGGCCCGTCCTTTTTCCAATGTGGGTAAAGACTACTTTGGGCCATTTTATTTAAAGGAAGGTTCACGCAAGTCGCGATTTACTAAGGCTTACGGGTGCTTATTTGTCTGCATGCCTACTAAGGCCGTTCATTGCGAGTTGGTGGAAAATCTCTCCACTGAAGCTTTCATTGCGGCTCTAAAACGGTTTGTTTCGCGTAGAGGCTTACCAGCTGAAATCTTTTGTGATAACGCGACTAATTTTGTGGGTGCAGCAAACGAAATTTTCATTAAATTTTTGTCCAATACTGAGACACAAAACACGATCTCTAAAGAGATGGCCACTCGTGGAATAAAATGGACTTTCAATATTCCCAAAGCTCCTCACATGGGAGGTTTATGGGAGGCGGCGGTTAAGTCGTTTGAACGTCATATTTATAAAACAGTTGGAAATGCTCATTTAACTTTTTGCGAATTGTATACCCTTCTCACTGAAGTTGAGTGTATCCTTAATTCTCGTCCATTAATACCCTTGTCTCAAGATCCTAATGATCTCACCTATCTTACTCCTGGACATTTCTTAATCGGCGATCACCTGAAGTCGCTGCCCGAAGTTGACTTATGTGCCGAACGCATCAACAAATTGTCAAGGTGGCAATATACTCAGCGTTTGCAGCAAGAATTTTGGCTCAAATGGAGTCGCGATTATCTCCAGGAGCTACAACGTCGCCAAAAATGGAGAGTCTCTTCGTCCAGGAGATCCTGTGCTGATTTCTGAAGACAACGTCCCTTCTCGTGCTTGGAAGCTGGGGCGCATCATGGAAACTTATCCCGGTGCCGACGGTGTGGTTCGGTCGGCTAGTATTAAAACCGTGGGTGGTTTGTTTAAGAGACCGGCAGTGCGACTGTGCTTACTTCCGAGCGTTGTTTAGATTACTTTTGTTTGATAATTAAAAATTGTTGTTATTTTCACATACATATACATATATTTTGAAATTGTTTCATTTTTCGCTATTATATGCTATATTATATATACTTTATATAATTTATATTATTGAAATATGTTATTTCAAGGGAGGCGGCTTATGTAGCGTCTCGTTTTTAAATAAACGCGCGAAAATGGGCTTCTAATGCTTTAGAAGTCAGATGTCTTGTGGCTCTCAAAGCGGGAGCACGCGCTTGTCTGTAACCAGTATTTAAATACACTTAAATTCTATTAAAATTAAACAAATTAAAATCGAGCAAACTGTGAGAAAACTTATTACATTGAAGACAAAAAGCCCTTTACTTCTCACAAAAATATTTTGTACTCTAAATGTACATTTCGACTGCTAAGCAGTCATCATCAGTAGATTAAAAGAAAAGGTAATCAAAATAGAAAACTAACGACAATTCTTTCAAATCTGGATCATTGATAAAAGAACGGCTGCTTACCTGCAGTAATTACTGTTGTGTTTGAGAAGCTGATCAGCGCTTGTGGCACAGAAAATTTGTTTATTTGAAGCAAAGAACTTTCTTCCATCACCTTACATCAAATTGTGTACGTGCGGCCTTGGACACAGCAGGGAGCAGGAGAGCTACTAATACGCAGTGTCTAGCAATTCTTAACCGGGAGCGTATATGTAAACAGGTGGGAAATTTAATTTGACTTAAATGAATGGTTTAACCTTGTTCGATTTAAAAAAAAAAAGGATGCGTTTTATTCTTATGTAAACTATGGCTTACTGTTATATATTTTTGTGTTGGAAGTGATATGTTGTATTATGAGTTCATATGTTGAACATATCGCCTGTTTTGTTATATGTTTCCCTTTTGATAGCTAGAGTCTTACCGACAAAATATTTATTTCCTTACTTGATTATTTTCGCAGTTCCCTGAGATTACTTTGAACCATAGAAGGTAGGTGGTTGTCTCAATTTCAAATAATTGCTGTGAATTTGATCTAACAATTTATGTGTTTGTACCGGGTGAGTAACAAATGTTTCAAGAGTGTACCTAGAGCAGATATTATTTTTTTTATGATAATTATTTTTTTTTATTATTTGGGGTCCAATAATTAAAGGTTACCTTATCAACGGGTATAGCACAGCAATATATATGTGTGTATATATCAATATAAGTGAACACCGCAATCTGCGAAAACTTATAAAGCGCACCAAGCAAAATCAAAATTAAATCTCACGGAGGTTACAAGAGAACACAAAGATAATTGACTAATTAATAATCACAAATAATATAGGTGTTGAAATGAAATGTTAGTTTGATTTTCAGCTTCATGTCGGTAGCTGAAGCATTTCAATAACTTTAATGATTATGAGATTGTGTGTCGATGTCTGGGGTACTTTAGAAACTATTGTTAACACTCATCCTATGGAGAAGGCGACCATGAATTCTTACGAGGTGTTACAGTTCAACGTAACCATGTTTGGTACATTTTATTTAAGTAAACACACCTCAGTTAACTGTTTACTTCAATATTGGTCTCAAGAATTGATTGAACGAGGTTTCGCAATCAAGTGGTGGGAGGATTTTCTTAAAGCACGAAAATATATTTCAGAGATAGAAGATGAAGGCGCGGCGGTATTAAAACTGATTCACTATCAAGAAATGTTCGGTATCTTATTTATAGGATCCGGATTGGCCACTGCGGCGTTATTGCTTGAAATTTGCAGGAAAAACTTCGAATTGCAGTTGAGAAAATGACCAGAACGCTAGCAAGTTTCAGACAGTATTAAGAATAAACTCGTTCGAATGGAAACAGTATGGTTGTACAACTTCAGTGACAACTGTAAATTTATATTTAAACGCCAGCAGCAGAACTAGAGATACCCATGTTGAATGACTATTACTGTTTGTACGTAGCCTCTTTTCTACGGCAAAATATAAATTTTCATTATTTTAGCATTAGGCGTTTTCGTTATTTCTACTCTTCTATCGGTTCTACTGCTGATAGAAAAATATATTGCTCAACCTAAAATTAAATTGTATTTGGCTTTGCATTGGATCCGTCTTATAAAATAAAATAACGTTGCTGGACGCAGCAGAAAATGCGGGAATTTCTTTTTGAGCTACTTACAACCGTATTGCTATGTTGGTTTGATTTTGCCGCTTCATCTGAATTAAAGTTTTATTTTAATTGCCGCTCTTAGGCCGATTACTATATTATTATTTCCCAAATACAGTTTTGGTGAACCTTTTTTTGTTATCATGCAGAATTGCCGATTAATATTTTGTCTGCACGCTTAGCCCTGGACGTTTTCTAGGAATTTACGTGTTAAATTGTTCCAGAATGATTGCCCCATATTTCGCAATGTGGTGTAATATTTTCGGCCGATACATATTCGCGTTGCGTTTCCACTTCAGTCGAATTTAACATCTTCTTCGGTCCGGTTGCTTGCGATAGGCGCCGTAATCAAGTACTGCAGGGGCCGTTTGGGTTTTCGATGGGTGTCCATCGCGCGAATTTTCTTATCGCGGTTATCACCGTGGGGTGAGCAGAACCATCGACAAGTGTTGGATTAAAGAAACACACACGTCGTGCCAGACCTTATCGAATGCACGCTCTATGTCTAAGGCGGCGCGCGTACGCCGGTTCAGGTTGGCATTTTTGGTCGAGTCGGTGTGAAGTTCCATGATTGGGTCTGTGGTGGATCGACGAGCTCGAAAGCCAAACTGTTCGGGGGGAAAGGAGATTACTCGATTCGAGGATTTCTCTGAGACGGGAGACCATGATTCTTTTTAGGATTTTGCCCATGATGTTGAGAAGAGAAATGGGTCTATAAGATGTGGGGTTTTTGGGGTCTTCCTTACTTCGGCCGCTCATCCGCTTATTTCTAATTTTCGATTGAAACACCATACTCACAACACAAGTGTAAACAGGTAAATTAATAAAACAGAATTAAATTTTACAACAAAGTAATTTAATTGTATCAAGCCCCCTTTTTACTTAAAATTCAGTGTGTCAACTTAAGTCAAAGGTTCTTTACCGAATGCCTACCGTGCATCCTTCGCCCTACGGCCTGCATAAAGCTACAAACATGTGTTTATTATAGTAAATCCTACAAACTACCATAAACTACTAATTTTATGACTAGAGGATGACAGTTTGGACCCATTTGCTAACACAAGTAACGCGTACTTTTCCTCAGAGTGTACCCCATCTGTAGTGGTCAACGTTTAGTAAGTAAATGAGCTCCGCTGCAGATAACAGAAATATGCCACTGCGTAACTGCACTCAAGTGAAACTTCTCATTTGACAACCTGTAACTAATTTATCTGGCCACATACGAAACACGTTAGCGGTAGTTCAATTTTCAGTAGCCATTTGTACTGAAATTTATTCAAAGACATGCAGAACTGTTAAAATTTCTCGGGTTCAATTGACAAGATTTATGCTTTTTGCTGAAAAGATTGTGCGTGCTTATGTAAACTATATATTTGTCTCGAGAACGTAATTACATTACAACCAGAAGCGTAAGTAAGAGGGGCACAACCTCTCAAATTGGCAGGGGGGGGGGGGCAGGTGGAGCAAGATTAGATATAGTTAAGTTAGTAACTGAAGAATTTTTAAGCAACCCCAAATGAGAAACAGGAAGGCTACATTAAGATATCAAATGCATAAACTTAAATTTATTTTTACTTCATCATAATACAATACACATTAACACAAGTAAAATGCGCCTCAAACGGTTTATGTAGAAATCCATAGATTTCAATGAAGGTGTAAACTGTATTAGGTAAAGTTATTCAAATTTAAACCATTGTAGATCTAAGTATGATTTATGTAAACTGGTTGCCATTCCTGTTTGCAGTAAATGGCAAATATCAAAAAACTTTTACACTAAAAAGGGACTTTAAATTCAGACATAATTAGATGAATTAAGTCAAAATTATGGATAGAGTGACTCTGCAAAGAAGCATCAGCTTTATATGTAGGTTATTCTAAAATATAAAACAAATGAGCACATGTTGTAATAGTTTTTATCCCCTACGTATAGATTCAGTGAAAATTATTTTAGCCGCCGACAGAAAGAAAAATTAAATAAATTAAGAAATTTAACCTTATTTAGGTCTTTGTGTTTTTACCTCATTACTACATGCCTCATAATAGTGGTACATAGAGAATCTGATTCTTTAATAATCTTAAAATGTATGTACATTGAAGCAAACGATTTTAATCGATAACAGTTGATGCAAACTAACTTTTAAACGCGATATTTTATTATATCTAAATGTATTTGCGAAGATAGTACCGGCACAGTATTGGTTTCTTAGTATGAGATATCAGGTAGATGTACTTCTGCTTCATTTTCGATTTTGCGTTAATATATGAATAATTTAAATTGGCTGACTAAATTTACCCCAAATTTGATATTACCTACTTTCTACTAATAATCTTTTTTCTCTATATTAAAACTACCCCCCCGTCCGGAATTCCTTTCGCATTACTTCAGAGGGGCGCGGGCGTCCCTTATATACTATCCATTATTGCAACATGCACCCTAAACTTAACTAAGTGATAAACGGTCGTCGACTTAGCCGGGGTTTGACCCCGCGGCCGATTAGGTCGCATTTCACTGCGACCTCGACTGACAGCGCTTGTTCGCGCTGCTCCATGGAGGTACCTATTGTATTAATAATCTAAATAAAGTTAAGGCATATGTATAATTTTCCATGTCAAAATTATGTGTAAACTTCCATTTATTAGTGGAAAAAATATTTAAACAAGGGAGGAAATAGTAGATTGTTTTATAAGTTTAGAAAAGTGTCAGTTTTCCAGCAAGTGCAAATGTTTAATTAACGAGCGGGCGCAGCGAAGCGAGTCAATTAAATTTGCACGAGCATGGAAGAAACACTTTTCAAACGTGTTGAACATCCTATTTTTTCGTATACTTAATGGAAAAGGATAAATAAAAATTTAAAATTTGACATAACATATTTTAAAATTTGTCATAAAATTTAATCAAGCAAGATACTGTGTTGCTTCCTTGATTACATATACTAAAAGTGTTGCTAACATGGTAACAAAACATTATAACGACGAGTAAATAAACAATTTGTTTTTTCATTTTGCAAAATGCATAAGGTAGAAGATGTTCGTTATGATATTTTAAAGTCAGTTTCTGAAGCTACATCGAATCTATTACCATCTAAGTCAAAAGAAAAATACGAACAATGTTACAGGTTATTTTGTCAGTGGAGAACAGATAAGAAACTGCATGGAAATGATGAAAATATTGTCTTGGCCTATTTTTATGAGAAGGTTAGTGTAACTTATCAATTAATGATTGTGAGGGATCTTCTTCCATCGGAGTTTCGTGTGTTCCGTCAGCAGTAGCAGCAGCATCAAGTGAAACGATGAGCAATTCCACAACAATTTCTGAGATCCAATCAGTTGCATCTTCTTCAGGCATAATATTTAATAATTTACATAACTGCACGTTTAATCTTTTGCATTGATAAGTTGAAAAAATAAATTCTGATTGTTATTATGTAAGAAATTGTATTTCTATGTAGAGGAGATTTGCTTAATAAAAGTGTTGCTAAGAAGAAAAGTGTTGCTAACAAGAAAACTAACACATTTCTTTACGATTTTCTCACAATATAGTATGCTCTTTTCCATTAAGGATACGAAAAAACAGTTTAATCGTTCGAACAGTCTACTGCAGCTAATTTTTCGTTTACAGCTGTAGGAATGAACCAAATCAACGAACTGGCAGTATATGTACTTTTGACCTCAATCGGATACTGTTTTAAACACCTGCGAGGGTTTTTGTTATACACATTATAAACGTTGTCGAATTGTTGGAAAGGCTATTTTGAGTAATGACCTAGCATGAATGAAAGCCTATTTTGCATAATTACAAAATTTTAGTATTCTTAAGTGTAATTAGCTTAATAACTATTTGCTGATGTTTCGTATAGTACTTACATTTTGTAGAGTGTATAGAAAAACAAAATGCTATTGTTGGAGACAGAAAAGAAAATAATTGGACAATTACATAATGTGGTTTAGGTACGTTATTTTTTAGCCTTTTAATAAGTGTAAGGCTATCTTCAAAATACGATTTGTTTATACAGGGAATTTTTCTTTTTAGTATACATTGCCTATGTATATAGGACACACATGATGATTTTTTTGTTAAATACAAAAATCGCAGGGTGATGTTTCCGTAAGGTCCGTGAACTTACTTATGTACTTCCTTTCTACAACACAATGACATCGACGCCAAAATGGTGTAATGGTCAGCACAGTTGCCTTTCAAGCAGGTGATCCGAGTTCAATTCCCGGCCACCGCGAACTTTTTTTAATTATTATTTTTTGTTATTAATTATGATTTTTTCAACGTAGCATAAAATATTTAATTTAATTTCTTCGGTTGATATGTGATTACTTTTAGTTCTTATTGTATACAGACAACTGAAGCATGCTGTGACCAACACAATCAAATTAATTCAATGTTAAAAATAAAATTAATCTTTATTTAGTATATTCTTGCGTTTTTTACAACCATGTGCAGTAAAGACGAAAAAGTGGAAATTCTAATGTGATGCCAGAATGGAAAAAGCTTAAGAACTGCGAGAGACTTATTTTCAGTAAAATATCCTTGTATTCGAACCATACACACAATTGTTAGAAAATTTAAATCAGAGGGATGCGTAATAAATTCCCATAAAATAGGAACTAAAAGTAATCACATTTGAACCGAAGAAATTAAATTAAATATTTTATGCTACGTTGAAGAAATCATAATTAATAGTTATAACAAAAAATAATAATTAAAAAAAGTTTGCGGTGATCGGGAATTGAACTCGGATCGCCTGCTTGGAAGTCAGCTATGCTGACCATTACACCACTTTGCCGTCGATGTCATTGTGTTGTAGAAAGGAAATAAGTAAGTAAGATCACGGACCTTACGGAAACATCACCCTGCGATTTTTGTATTTAACAAAAAAATCATCATCTGTGTTCTATATAGACGGTGAAATACTTATTTACTATAAACACTGCATCAACATAACCTTAATACTCAAATAATTCACATCTACCGTGACGTTTGCTCCTGTTTTTTAGTTGTCTGTATAGTTGGTTGCCTACATAATAGGCGTAATTGACGCGTTCTTTTTAAAAGTATACATAGGCAATGTATACTAAAAAAAAAATTCCCTGTATACATATATATTTGCAAAAATTAAAAATAGAAAGTATGCGTGGAGTCCCATACAATTTCGAGAGCGAAAGATTATTTTGTTTATCAGCTATTTTATTGTACTCGGCAGTAAAAATACTATTATTAAAGTTTGCGTTTTCATCGGATTTTGTATGTGGCAAATGTATAAAAACGTTACCTACAGAACCCTGTTTTCACGCAGAAACCAAAATGTCAAAACCTAATTCAGTAAATCAGAAAACATAAAAATTATAAACATTAAATAAATAAAATATGTACAAATATTTTACGAGGTTTAGTAATTTAATTGCCTGGAGTCTCGTGAAATTAAACTAAACGTAAAGCAACATATGGTTGTGGATTCTGGATTAGGAAGGGAGGGTAAACAAGTTCTCGTGCACTTAGATTTTAAAAAGGCGGGTCCATCGTATGTACTGCCTTCATAGCAATCACCACTCTGGTTTTTTTCATTCAAATCCCTCCACCCTTTCGATGAACTTAAGGATGGTTGCCAGACGTACCAGATGTGTTGCGAATCCCAGCTGTGTTAGGCTCTGATTTGCGCTTGTGCAGTCAGTAGCATACAAAATGTTCATCCATCTCGTCCTCTAGTTGGCACCTTCGACAGGTTCAGTCATCAACTAGCCCCATTTTGTGCATGTGCTTAGTTAGTCGGCAGCGTATTCCTACGATAAGTCGTAGTTTTCTCTGTGGCAGACGTTCACAAAGTATTACCATTTTTTGCAATGGGGCTGTGATGGCCATCTGAGCTTTGTCTAGCTAAGTCATCAGCCTGCTTGTTGCCATATATTCCTGCATGCCCTTTAACCCAGGTGGTTTCTAGGACACTATTACTAGATGCTAGCTCCAGCGTGCGGTGGTACTCGACTACTATACACCTCAGACAATTTTGGATTTGTATAGGCCCAGTAGGGCCGCCCTACTGTTGCTAGCTATTGTAATTGTTTTGTTTACTCATCGCGCGATGACACTGCCAAAAGGCTACAATTGCTTTTTTCATTTTTGTTCTGATGTTTTTTTGCCCGGTTCAGTCTCTTATCACATACGAATCCCAGCTGTCTGACTTTCTCTGGAGAAGTTAGGGGGCGGGATTCTAGTGTTCCTAGTGATTTTCCTTTTATTTGTGAACAGAATCAACTCTGTCTTGACCGGATTATCGGCACAAGGAGTGCTCTGTGCACCATTTATCGGTAAGTCGAAGTGTTTTAGCATTAGATTGCACAACACCGGTTCGTACTTGCCGTTGAGGAGGATAGTTATATCACCTGCATATTCTATAGTGTAAGAACCAGCCTCATTCAGTCAGCAGAGGAGGTTGTCAACTACTAAGTTCCGTAGTAGTGGTGGTAATACGTCACTTTGCGGACAGCCTGTATTTACTGTTCCCCTAATGGTGGCACTTTTTACACCAATGCGTACTGCTCTGCAATGGAGAACTGTAAAATCCATTGCCGTAGAGTAGCATTTTCCCCACGATCGTGTAGGACTACCTCGATGTTATTGAAGTAGGTTTTATCAAAAGCACCTTCTGTATCTATAAATACACTGAGGGTAAACGTTTTATTGCCACGAGATCTTTCTGTCCGTCCCGTTACAAGATGTAGGGCGGAATTCGGTGGATCTTCATGGGATGTAGGCGTGTTGGTTGGGATGCAGTGGATTTGTTACCATTACGTTTTCCCTTAATCCTTTGTCGTAGAGCCACTTCATCTCTTCAAAAAGAAGGATGTCAGGCTGATTGGCCGATAGGGGTTGGTTTGACAATAGTCCCTACGATCTGGTTTGGGTATGAAAACTACCTTTACTTTCCTACAGCTCTTAGACATGTACCTAAAAGCGATGAAGTCTCTAAAGAGTCCATGTAGACATTCTAGACTCTAAAAATCTATTTCTGTTAGAGAAGGTACAGATACCCTACACAAAATTGCTTGTAACAATGACCTACGAGGTACAATTACGTGCCTTATCAATTAATTTAATATTTAAATCTGATAAGCTACCTGTTTTCCACATGGACTAGTGATAATATTTAAATTTCAAATTTGAAAATAATAACCACTCAGTAAAATGACTGGCACTTCATTAACAGTACTTATAAAATATAGTATTAGTCTTAGCTTTACCCACACAATAGGAATTTTTATTTCTAATTTATTTTAGGAAACTTTGATTGTGCTGATATCGTGGAGTACCATTGTTTTTTAATCAACATTAATTCAAAAACAAGTCTAAAGGTGCTTATAAATTAGATAAGTAGCGCCTATAAAACCTGCAACCACTAAAATCATTCACTACTCAAACATGAAGCTCTTGGTTGTTACTGTTCTAGCATTCGTCGCTTTGGCGCAGGTAAGTTCACTGCCTTTTGTAACATTAGTTAGTATTTTAATTCATCATTTGTAGGCCGAAGTCGATTGGGCTACCATCAAACCCAAACACATTGTTGTTCAACCCATCAGACCTGCCCCTTCACCCAAAATAGTAGGTGGACAAGAAGCAGAACGTCATGGTGTACCCTTCCAGGTGAGTAGTTCCTTACATACGGAAAGGCTACCCTAAACTTTGATAGTCTTAAGCTCATTTTGTTCGTCATATTTCATAATCATAGTTTTTCAAAGAATTAACAATAATTATTAGCTTTTGTTTGAGAGAAAAAAGAAATTTATAATTATCATATCATTATGGAGAAATATCAAAGCGAAGGTCATTCCATATTAATGTAATTTTGTTGATAGGTTTCCGTAGTATCTGGTGGATTCTGCGGTGGATCTATCATTCGTTCCAATGTCGTCCTTACTGCTGCTCATTGTGTTGACGGGTAGGTGATTTAATCTATCAATCCGCTATAGAAACGGCTGAAACTTCTCCTTTCTGTTTTAGTGTCAGTTCTGTCACAGTTACTGCTGGTGCTCACTATATTCAACAAAATGAACCCAGCCAACAGGTCATCAGATCTAGCAAGATTATCGTTCACGAAGATTGGGATTCTTGGAACATCAGCGATGATATTGCTATCGTAATTCTATCTTCAGACATCGCTTTTGATGGTAAGTCTTTGTTCAATATTTTGTTTACATTAAACTGCAGTTCCTATACTGGAGCCAGCGATCAACTCATTCATTTATTGTAGGTTTATAATATTCTTTGTTAAGTGCATTATTTAACTGATTATCATAAAGATGCTCAGAAACCCCCAGCAAGGTTTCACTTAACCGCCTTGTTCATTCGAGGGACTATGGAAAACATTCCGTTAATAAGTATCTGCAATAAGTTTGAGTTGATTTAACGCCCACAGTATACATGCCAATCAACTGAATCATCAAACTAATTTATGTGCAGTGTTGGGTAGTAACTAAGTAAAAGTAACTCGATACTAGTAACTAGTTACTTTTCAGTAACTTAATAATAACTTAATTACTTTTGTGTTTTCAGTAATTGTAACTATAACACGTTACAATTATTTAGTAACTTTAGTAACTGAATATGACAAGTTACATTTTCATGCTACAAATGTAAAATATTTTAAAATGTTCGGTTTTTAATGCGTAGTATTTAAGAAATTATACCTGAACCTGAAGAATTTGTTGAAATTTCGAATGCTTTAGTATGCAAATGCTAATACCGAACACAG
>JABXWE010038127.1:0-20559 GCA_014611495.1 Limonius californicus
TGTACTTAAATAATTTTAAAAATCCGTGTCAAAAATGATTTGACTTTAAGAAAGATCAATATACATTTTCAACGTTTCTTAACATAAAATACTTGGCAACTTCTTCTTCTAACCTCTATCCAAATATGAATATAGGCCTCCTTTCTTTTTTGTTCTTTGGTAATACATTTAGTTCCAGCTGTATTTTGTATTTCATCTGTCCATCTCATTATTGGCCTGCCCGCACCTCTTCTGTTTGCCCACAGCCTTAAGTAACTACCAGGAAAAATGTTTGTATACATTCTTTAAAACAACAACACAGGTTTTGTAAATCAGAACAACACGCTTGGTTGCATAATTTTATTATTTTATTTCTTAAACAAAGTTTCATAAGCCTTAAAAACTCAATCATTTTACACTTACAGATGCAATAAACCAAAACACAGGTAAATGTTTGTAGGAACAATCTAGAACCTACTGTGCAGGGATTTGTGACAGCCGAGTATTAAACAAAATAAACTTTAAAATACAAATCAGATATAAGAACAAAGATTACACAAATTAATGTTTTACGTAAGAATTGAGTAGCATCCAGTGAATAAATACGCAAGAAAATAGTAAGTACATAATTATACATAACAAATACTGCAGAACGAAATATAAAAATATTACACTTTTAGTAGTGGTTATGAGTTTAAACTGTAAATTACAGCAAAATCTTTTGGGCAGTGTTTTACAACTTCTTAATTAACCCAAACGAGGTAAAAAAACTTTAATTAATCATTCACCCAGAAATCATAATATTTTCTGCCCCTAATAAACGTTAGTTTAGTATTGCAACCTCACAAAGTAATTAATACTAAAATATATTTCAGCTTATCTAAAAACATTCTTAACAAAATACATTTTATTGGAATAGTCACCAGTACATATTACATTCTAATCACTAAAAACAAATAACATCTTGATGGAAAGCTATTTCCTCCTTTAATTATTTTCTTTGGATATCAATAATTTGCACTTCTTACAGTCACTACTCAGATGACTTCCCAAGTGAGATTTAATATTATTGTTGTCCGGAGCAACATAACAGCACTCAATACACAAAAATGATTTGTCACACGTGTTATCCTTTTTATTGCAAATTACATGAGAAAGAACTGCAGTTGTAAAATCACAACTGCAAAGCTGGTTCTGTTTGTGGCTGAAGGCATGGGAAATTAGAACTGTTCTTAAGCAGCTCTTAAAGTCACATTTTTTACACTCACGCAATTTTTTCTTGACATGGCTTTTCATATGAGAACTAATGGACGACGTACACGTAATATTATAAGGACAATGGTTGCATTTATATAAATCAGTTCGTTTGTTATGTGTCATGTACAATGTTTGGAATATTGTGTAATTATGTTGAAAGATATTATTCGAAGCATCTGAATATCCATTTTTGGAGACTTCAGCAGTTCTCGTGTATTCTTCGTTACTTTCTTCTATCTCAATATCGTTAAATACTACAGCAGTGCCATTAACAAGCTCTAGATGATATTCTTCGTCTTTTTGTAGTGGGATTTGATTATGGATTGGTATATCCAAATGTCTTATATTGTGATTATTCATACTAAGCTCAACTTTTTGGGCAATTCCATTGTTTCCAGCATCTACTTCATTGTACGAAGGCGGCACAGATACAGTTTTTAAAAAAGAATCTTCACTATTGTTTTCTTCAGAAAATTGCCCTATATAATTCTGCATTAACTCCTCAGTTTGCAAGCATTTCTTCTTAAATTTGTGAATAAAATCAATAGCAGCGGCACATTCTTCACAAATAACAGAACTGAATCCTGAAGCGAGGTTCTAGAAAAAACATCACAATAAATAGTGAACTATCTGTAAGAAACACCACTTACTAATTCTGGAGCAAATGCTTCCAATTTCTGGCGAACTGTGATAGGATTGAAAGTTGATTCTACCGAATCTAAACGAATTGGTGGAAATTTGTCTGAGAATTCGTTCATGCAAGTTCTGCACAATTCTAGTGAGCAAGTCATTTTCGGCTGGAAATTTCACTGTTACTAATTTATCGTAAATTGTTGTTACTTATTATATAAAATAAACATTAAATTGAGGTTAGATAAAGCTTCTGGAAATTAACTACTAACATATAAAACTACTATCTTCACTTATTAGTTCAATTGGTATTTGTAATACTTAAAATTCTTGACTAATGTATATATTTTATAGTTTTGTTATTACTGCACAAGTTCAGACAAAAGTTTTTGTAAATGCCAATGTTACCCCGGTTATCCTTGCACTAGTATACCAGGGCCGTACTCACGGAAAATTGCACACGAGAAATCTTATGTCTGTAAAAACTACTTGGTGAAGATTCCAATTAGATAAGTTAACGTTCCAGATCGGCCTTTTTAATAAAAAAGCGGTACTCCCTAAGAATATTTATAATAACTTTATAATACATAACGACATGCTTCGATTCTCCATCGCCATATCTACTCTTTCCCGCTTCACGAGGAACTCGTGCCAATCACCATCTACGCACGGTTGGCAACAGCTCACAGATGAGGCGCCAATTTCAAATTAAGGAAAGCAGCTTACATCTTAAACGTTAAAATATAATAACGTCCCTCTTAGCACAATAGAATGTGAATTCATTCTATCGTTTATGACCAGAGTCAATTGGCAACAAAAGACTTTTAGTGCATAGTTGGTTTAAATCTTCTTCTGTTGGGGAAGATCTGCATACCTAAAAACTCTTAACATGCACATACAAAGTGATTTTTTAAAAAGTCAATTGCAGCAAGCCTAGAAAAAATGCTATTCCGTCTGCAGTCAGCTGTAATGAGCTTTGAATGACATTTACCTGTATGTCAAACTGTGTGACAGTTCAGGTAGTTAAAAATTTTGGCCCAACAAAATGTGAAAATGAACAAGTGTTTAGTTGCAACTGATTTATAATTTATTAAGGTAAGTAAATTACAGGTTTTTCGTCAAGATTTCTTTCTTTCTGTTACAATTTTCATATTGTCGGATTCTAAAGTTTAATATAGACGGGACAATCCCTATCTACTGCAATTGACTTTTTAAAAAATCACTTTGTATTCACATAGGAAATGTAATAACTTGGAGAAGTAGCGATTGCAATGTGTTTCACTAAATTTGTTGCAAATTCATAAACGTTACAGCTACAGGGTGTATTAAAACGTGCGACTAATAATTACACCACGCAATTATACGTTGAAACACATGCAAAAAAACTCTAACACCAATTTGGTCTTAGACGAAAAGTCTTCAAATTATAAGCACTTAAGGTTTTTTAATTTGACAACGCCGTGCAATATGAAGCTAAGAAACATGCATTTAGTTACTCTTGATCGTATATGTTTGTGAATCTGCAATTCAATCAAGTATGTGTTCACGTTTTTCATGGATATCCTATAAAATTATTGAAATAATTTATAACTCAAGATTGAATACGTTTTATTTAAATTTAACTCCTTTTTTGGTTACAATAGCTGTTCAAAATGAGCACTTGCAACTTCTAAACATTTGGTACACCAAGTAATAATGTTTGGTATTAGATTTTGCAGCATGTTGCGATTTTTTATTTCTCTAACTGTATTATTTATCCGTTCAATAAGTTGTTCTTCGGTTACAATTTCTACTTCATAAACAAGAGTTTTTAAAATGCCCCAAAAGAAAAAATCTAGGACACTTAGGTCGGGACTTCTTGCAGGCCATGATATCGGAGCATTGCGGCCGATCCACCGCTCTAGAAAGTTTTGGTTTAATCAATCCCTAGTTTGAAGCCCCCAGTGGGCTGGGGCTCCATCTAACTGAGGCCTCATGTCTCTCCTGACAAGTAACGGTACTTCCTTCAATAATCCCAGAAAATCGTTGTTTAAAAAATAGACAACATTTTCGGCGTTTAATCGACGAGGGAAAATGTGTGGCCCTATTAGTCTATTTCCGATAATTCCAGCCCATACATTGACGCTGAATCTAAACTGGTGAATAGTTTGATGTAAGACATGAGGGTTTTCATCGGCCCAGTGGTGCATCTTGTGCATATTAAACATTCCGTGACGGGTAAATGTGACTTCATCCGTCCATAAAATGCTTTCAATGAAAGCCGGGTTGACTACTTGTTGCCGTAATAACCATCTGCAAAACTCTATCCGTCGCGGATAATTTTCCGGAAGCAATCCAAGTGGAACGGATGTAAGAGATTTTTTCTTAACACTCGATGTACAGCAGTATGGCTAATATCAAGTCTTCGAGCTACAGAACGGGTACTTCGTCTTCAAATACCTGTAAGATGTCCTCTTCTATTTCGGGTTGTAATACATGTCGTGGTCTTCCACCATCTCCCTGCACAGGTTCCATTCTTCCTGTTTCTCTTAAGCGCGGATCTAGTCTTTGAATAACATGAGCATTAGGATGTCTCCTGTGTACATAACGTTCGGCGTATAAATTTGAAGCTCGATGAAAATTACCGCCACATTCGCCTAATATCAGATACATATCTGCGTACTTAGGAAAGCTGTATGCCATGATTTTTCTCAAAACCAGAAACACAAAACAGAAGAAACAAACAAGGTGTACAACAAAGTAACTTAGAACAATGATAACAGCGAATAACTAATAAATAATGAGTGAAGCAGAAGTTTTACGAAAATATTAGAAAAGTGACTTTTTCAAGTATCAAAAATGACAATACTCAATCCGTCAGTCATACATCCAGCTATCAATTTTTTATAATTACATTTTAAAAATCAACCCAGCCTATAATGCATAGTTGCAACATCTTCCAAAACTATAAATTGCAAAGATTTTGCATCCTTAAATATTAAATTATAGGTAAACTTATTACCGACATGTTATAATTTATATTTGATTACTTATTTTAATTGTTGAACGATGTGTTGTTGATACTGTTTAAATCGATTTCTCAACCAAAGTCGAAAAAAAATTCGAAGTTTGGGCATTAATAACTTCTTAACAAAAGAGTTAATACTAAAATGGTATTAGAGTTTTTTGTTCGTTTTTCAACGTAGAATAGCGTGGTGTAAATATTATCCGCACGTTTTAATACACCCTGTATATTCAAAATAGAAAAATTTATCGCTGCCCTAAATTACGTGTTACGGCCCTGTGTGTATAAAAGAGATCTACAATGTAGGCCAAATAAATTACTGGCAGGTAACCTCTATACTAAAAGATTTTTATTATTCATTGATTCGTCAACCTTTGCAAAATTGCATTTTTCATCGTCCTAAAAAACATCTATAGAATAAGAAATTCAAACATGGATTTTACGATTAACGCAAATAAATATATTAAACGCGAAGCTTGTGACGAGGAAGCTTCAACTTACAGTTCCAACTCCTGGGAATGTTCCTCATCTGTCCAGCTAAATGGTAAGTTACTAATTTAAACATATCGTGGTTACAATGAATCTTTAATTGTAGAAGTTAGAAAGCCTACTGTTAGCATCAAGTTGGAAAAAACCGAGGATAGTGAAGAAAATAAAATGAAATTGGAGCCTTTATTCAAACAAGAAGAAGTTATAGTCAAAGAAGAAATAATTGCTACTCCTGATGTATCGGATGAACTCCTAAATCCTCAGGAAATTCCTGAAATGTACCAACACAATCCTCAAGAAATCTGTACAGCACTAAAAATGGAACAAGATGGTGAAGGAAGACCCTTCGCATGCTATTTCTGTGACTTTAAAGCTTTACGGCAGCACCCCCTCAAGTTGCATATGAGGATTCACACAGGAGAAAAACCATTTGAATGTGAAACATGCCATTATAAGTGCTCACAAAAGAAGTATTTGAAGTTACACATTAGGACTCATACTGGAGAAAAGCCATTTTGTTGTGAAATTTGTAATTTTAAATGTTCACAGCGAAGTAGTTTACAGAAACATATGAGGACTCATACTGGCGATAAGCCATATGAATGTGAATTGTGCGAGCAAAAGTTTACCAGCACAGGCAATCTACAGAGGCATATGAAAACTCATACAAGGGAAAGGCCATTTGAATGTAAAACGTGCAAAAAGAAATTTACACAGAAGTTTGATCTGTGGAGGCATACGCGAGTTCATACAGGTGAAAAACCTTTTGCGTGTGAAGTATGCACGTGTAGGTTTTCCTTCAAGTGTAGCCTTCAACGTCATATGAAAACGCATGGCACTCCATGAAAAGTTATTTATTTTTGGAAGATGTTTAAGTGTTATAGATTTATTATATTTATTTGTACTTCGTATTTATTTAAATGGTTTTTATACATTTGTGTGATATAATTATTAAAAATATGTATGTCATAATTTTCTTACTTTTTATTCCTTTTCCTATTTGTACCCTATTCCATTATATAAATATATTTATATATATATCTCCGTTCTGCAGGCCTTTAAGGCCCGTGGTTTAATTACATCAGGTTTCAATTATCATTGTTTCTACAGTATTTAATGGTTTGTAGGAAATGTAGATCTACTTTGTTATATATTCTCCTGCAACTCTTATATAAACTTTTCAAAACTATTTTGCCAACTGAAATCTAACTGACCCATACAGGATGATCAGCATTTGTAAAAACATTGCATAACCTTCAGATATTTTTATTACTTCATTTAAAAGTACTATGAATGACTTCATTTAAAACAAGATATGGCATATCCAAAGTTCACATTTAATACAATATTAGATTTTGTTAGTAATTTATGCAATTACCCTAGTTTTGATGGAATACTTCAGCTTTTTTGCTGCAAATGCATTTCACATGTAAAATCATGTGTATGTATATGTATCTCTAAACAAGCAAGAGCAAAAGGTAAACCAAATTCTTTGAATGTTTATCCACTTTGCAAAATTAATGTAAGTGTCTCTCGGCAAGTTAACTAAAACAAGGTTAGTAAGCACTCCACAATATAGTTTGTAATAACAGCTTTAAGAAAATGTAAAATACATATAAAATAGTAGTTTAGCAGAGCTAATACGACATAACTAGATAAACAAAATGCTGTTACTGTTAGTACATGTATGTCTGCAAATAGTTTTAGATTGTGCAGAATTAAATTCTTTAAAACTCTGCTTCACAGTATTTTTTTGATATGTAGAATAAATGAATCCCAACCTATATAGATGTTCTGTGTGGACAGCAACAATGTGGTGGACAACTGTAGCTTTATTAAATAATTTAATGAAAAAAACATTTCACACGATTTGTAGAAACTAATGTTATATAATACACACAATAAATAAATATTGGTACAACTTTATGATACATATGTATTTAAATATCAAATATAGTTTTGGTGTTAGTTATTGTACAAAATCTGTTCAGTTCAACCGTTTTGGTTCAAAATTAGCTCTACTTGAATCCCCTAAAAATGTACAAGATACATGAATAAGTACATTGGCTTGCTAGATCACCTACTTTTATTATAATTATTTTGGAAAAAAATTATTGAACAAAATAAATAAACATGTTCTTAAAAATATAAATAACTAAAAGCAGTTAAATATTCCTTTTATTTTAACTGGTCAACTTCTGTTGTATTAGCTTGAACCTGTCTCTCATTATCATCACTAACCTCTTGATAATGTTCAGCATTATCATTGTATGTAATGTTATTTTCATTTACTGTTTTTTCATCTACTTCCATTACTGCTACTTCTTCTAGCATTTGTATTTCTGCCATGTCATGTTCTTCAGTTTCATATACTGCACCTGCTTCTTCTTCCCTGTCTTCTTCATCTACTGTATCTGTTTCCTCCTCATCTGTGTCTCCAGTTTCACTCTCTTTGATGTAATTATAGCAAAAAACAAAATATTTTCAGTTAGCAAGTTTTCCTACCATATTTTCTTACCTCCCATTTCCCCTCCTGATACTTCATGATCAAATGATCAAAACGTTTTCAAATTAGGGTTGCTGGCATTACATATTTAAATTGACAATGAGAATCCTTGTTACTCTACTAATTTTTTAGATAAACATTATAAAATGATAGTGGCTCTCGACAAAAAGATCATATACGAACTTTATTTTATATTGGAAAATAAAAAATATACTTATAAAATTCTTTTATGGGTTCTGGAAATACCGAATTTTATTACCTGGAAAATTTTCTGCAGTATTATTAAGGTTCAAAAGCTGTTGTCTTATTCTCACAGGTTCATTTCGTGCAACTGGACTGTTGTACCATGATGTGCTGCAGATTGTACCAATGCTATGCAGAACAAAATGTTCAAATGCAAGCTTGTTTTCTATTATCTGAAAATTATCTTACCCTGCAAGTGGTGCACTTCATTCTGTGTCGATCGACTACTTGAACTAAAATCTGCAGCAAACAGAAGCTTAAATAACAATTTTATACACTAACAATTATTTTGTTCTTACCCTCCTCTAGCTCATCAAAAGGCCAATCGTAACCAAAGAATTCTTGTACATCTGTTGTCAATATAACATAAATTTATTAACCAACGATATTTGTGATTATACATTTTGCTACCTTACCTACACGAGTTAAATAATTGTTTTGAGTATAATCCTGACCAAGGTTGTTCTTCTGAAGGAATTCACTTTGCACACAAGTGTTCACAAAATCGTAGGCTGAATTAACTGTAGAGATGCAAGCGTTGCAAGCAGGCAAAAAACACATTTCTTTTCTCAACCTCTGAAACATGTCCTTTCAAATGGTCTTCAATAATATGGTTTATGAAACAGAAAATACTTACCAATTCTGTTACTGAAATCACTAATCTGTGTTGAAGTATATGTTCAGAATGAAGCATGTTTCTGCGCGGCTTCTTTACAATAGTATGTTTCATACAGATGCAACACTTTTTAGCAACAGCTTTGAATGAATCCATGGTAAATAAAATGGCAGGGAACATACACTAACAAGGTTCCACAATTGAGGAAATAGAACTAATTTTGTTAGTAGTTCGTTCTCTACACATATCTACAATTGGGGGATTTCGCTAACGTTTTGTCAATACTGTTACGTTCTTATTCCCAAATCGATTTTTTCCGATTCACGCCTTCACTTATTTGTCGTTGTTCTGTATTTATATCACAAAAACCAAGTTTTGACGAATTTTATTATTATTTCAGACCAAATATAGTTAAAAATTCTAATAAAGTTATGTCCTAAAGTAACCCGTTTTCGAAATACAGAGTGTTAAATTATTTATTTCTTAAATAATTACTATTTCAGAAAAACCAATATTTATTTTTATTTTAGTTTAAATTCGCTATAAAGATTCTTCAAAATGGCCATCGTTGCTCTCGAGACACATTCTGGCTTTTCTTAAAAGAGATCTGGTTGCCCTACGTAACATATCATTGTTATTACGAATTAGATATGCAAAAATGCGTCTCCTAAGATCTTCCACAGTCTCTGATGGTGTTTGGTATACCACATCTCTCATATGACCCCACAAATAATAATCTAAACAAGTTAAGTCTGGAGATCTTGGGGGCCAGGGGTGCTGTTCTCCTCTACCAATTACAAGTCGTTCAAACCGTTGATTCAAAAATTGTCTTACAGCACCATCGTGCTGGTACCACATACAATGCCTGATTGCCAGAGGGATATCATCTAATAATCCTCCTAAACCATGAAAATTTAAATATCTGTCGGCGTTTAAATGGTTTTCAAAAACGAATGGACCAATGAGCATGTTATCAATAATTTCACACCAAATATTCACTGAAAACCTATGTTGATAATTTGACACTGTGATTTCGTGTGGATTCTCCAAATCCCAAAAGTGATTGTTCTTCCTGTTCATTAATCCACTCCTTGTAAATGGTGCCTCACCCGTAATAAAATTCTATTACGTAGGTTTTGTTTTTGAATAATCTAAAATTCCATACGACTAGCGAAATCTGTAGGTAAAAGGGCTTGAACAGGCTGGATATGAAATGGATCTAAACCATGACGTTTTAATGTTCTCCAAATTTGCATTCGTGGTACATTAACTTGCGCAGATACACGAGGAACAGAAGTGCTGGGATTATCATCAATTTCTCGCAGTGTGTTGTCCTCATTGTACTTGTACATAGTACTAGTACTTGCTATATTGGATGTTCAGTCGACGGTTTCGGGAAAGTTCCGTGTTCATGTAGGTGGTTGTGCACTCGTTGGAAAACTCGTCGGCCTGGTAGTCGCCGATTTGAAAATCTCAACCCATATTCTCGAGTAGCTGCAAGTGAATTTCAAGTAAACATTATCAACACTGTTAATAAGCGCAAGCAGAGAAATAAACTTTAAGGCCCTTTACTCTTTCACTTACAAGTAAATAATATCATTTCCATAGTAACGTAGACAGTTTGTGTCAAATACCACTTAATATCATTTATTGTTTCGGCTGCTTCAGCATTTAACTAAAACAGGCCATAACTTCTTTAATAGTTGATTTACAGAAAATGACCACTCCTTAGTTTCGACATCTTTTCACCTCTCCTATACGTAGGTGAAGTTGTGACCTCACTTCATGGGACGGGACACCCTGTATATCAATTGGATAGGACTAATCAAGATGTAGGTATAGGTCTGAACAAAACAAACTACTTGTTTCTTTTAATGAAAAAACGGTAATCAGTCTAAAGTCATTATTGTATAGGTATTACGGGTACATTCATTTGTCGTTGTGTTATTCAGAAGTAAAGAACAAAAATGCTAAATATTTCCTGTTTAGTGTTTCTGCTATTTGTTTACACGTTGATCTGCAACATATTAAAAAAAAACAGAAAATGCAAATTATGGAGTTGCAATATTGTGCTTTATACAGTGCGGTCGTAAAATGTCCTCCCCGCCTACTAACTTTTGAACGACTTGATATTTCTTCACAAAATTTTGTATGCTTTAATGGGGGGCTAAATACTGCATCTGATCCTTGAGTTTCATAAAAAAACTTTCTTCCGGTAAAAAACGACAGATGATTGGAAATAATAAGTTTATGGAAAAAAGAAGGCACCCGGAAAATTTTGTGATTTGCGGTCCGTATATGTTGTTGACCTCATCGAGGACAACAACTTTTTCTTATGGCACTTTCCCGTAGCTCGTACCGTTCGCCCGCCAGGGGCGTCCAAAGTCGAAACACGAATCGACATCCAGCACGTGTCCACGTCATCGCAGCGGGTCGGTCGTGAGCTC
This sequence comes from Limonius californicus, assembly GCA_014611495.1. NCBI lineage: Eukaryota > Metazoa > Arthropoda > Insecta > Coleoptera > Elateridae > Limonius > Limonius californicus. Next base: position 11,172 of record JABXWE010038127.1, read on the forward strand.
AATCTATTCGCATAAGTACGGTGCATCGACGACCGAAGGTGGTTCGAACATCCCCGAAAGGGGCGCGGGGAGACCTGAAACGTCGAAACAATAACGTAAAAATCGGCATAAAAACCAAGCCTGCGCCCCCTTCAGGGATGCTAGAACCGGTCGTCGATGCGCCGTACTTAGCGTAAAAATAAAATATATTGGAATCTGTTTGTTGAGTAGGCGTTTTGGGTTATAAAATATAAGTATAGATTAAGTAATATGAGGCACAAGTAAAGGTATTATTATTAGGATAATTTACGCTGCGCTTTTTTTGATTTTCTTGCTATAGCAGGTAAGAGAATACCATTTAATATTACTCATCTTTATGATTATGTAATACAGAATTGAACCTATTTAAATAGCCTTTAATGATGATTTTTGCGAAATCTTATAATTTTTATACATTTAATCAATCGTCAACTAACTTTTAAAAAAATTTACATATTTCTTTTAATTTTAATTTCTTTTAAATAAAATAAAATTGCCTTTTATTCTTCATACACATACACAGACCCAGCAGAAAAACACAAGTTTTGAAAGAATGTGGCTGCAATGCGGCGTTTCAATTAGCTATTGAAAAATAAGACACGAAATGGCCGCACTTTTTGTGTAAAGCCTATATATAAATTTAAACACTGCGCCATCTAGTGGTATTAGCCTGTATTTAGTTCAGATAAAATAGGTTGCTCGGTCGGTAAAGACAGTTCAAAACGAACATTTGTGGCAGTTGGTAGTAGTTTTTAACATTTTCCGCATATATTACTGAATTTCGTTTATAATGGAAGTAAACTCATTTAGCAACTGTTCCAAAATTTGCTGCGCCTGCTTAAAGCATATTGTCGATGAATCTCCGGTTATTTATCTGTATAAGCCCGTGAAAAGACATTTCATTTTACACAAATTGGCAGTTCTGATGCCAGAACTTGTAAGTATTCCTATGATTATTTGATTACTTTGCTGTTGCCATTGAATAGTAATAATATGTAGTTCTATTTCTGATAATACTGTTTTACAAGCTAAATGACATCATGTTTCCCAATCCCCTCATTTGTAAGGATTGTGCCGCTGAAGTGGAATCTGCTTTTGCTTTCAAACTACACTATTTACGACATGGAATAACTGCCGTAGGGGCTGGTAAGTTAACAAAATGCTAATGTACAAAGGAAATCATTTCTTTGAATTGCTTTCCATTTTAAAGGGTTTGTAGGACTTTCAATTACCATTCGTTACTCCTCTGATGATCCCACTGGAGGTAAGGAAACTATATTTCATATATAAAATTTATTGTTGAGTTTTTCTGTTAGATGGTGAACCAACTTACATAATTGCACCTCTTGAAGATACTGGTAAGAATAGCTTGATAACAAAGAATGTTTTTAAACAATATTTCTCATGTGTGTATTAGGGACCCCAACAGTGGCAGGTAGAGCTAATATGGAACACTACCAAGCTGGTAGCTCATCAGGTGGTTTTTATTACCACGCTTCGCAAAACAGTCATTTAGAAAACCCTTCAGGTAAGTAAAGTATGCCTAACTTGCAAATAATGCTATTCTAATTTTGAACCATTTCTTCTTGGTATATAACTGGGTAATAATACTGCTTGCGCTATTTGTAACCAACAGTCCAATGCTTAGGGAAGAAACGATTTTATGATATTAACAAACTTATTTTATTGCAGAATCTAGTGAAGAAGATAATTGATGATAAACATATACGTAGTTCCACTTTATTTGTTCTGAAAAGTTGTTTGGAATTCATATAAATCAAATATAATGTTCATACGAATATTCTGTTACCGTTATTGTTGTTGTAAAAATGCATTAAATATATAGAGTGTGTAGGTATTATAAAAGTATTTGAAAATTGAACTTTACTTCTTCCCAAGGTTTAATATTCATCCTTATAGCAATCCTTTGCCTGTAACCTGCAAAATAAGCTAATTTGTAATATTTTGGCTGTACAGTTTGTAACATTTGGCAAGTTGAATTTAATGCGAAAGGAGCAATTATAGTAGCTGTTATAAACTGTACAGCTTAAGCCAGCGGTTCTCAAACTGTTGGGCGCGCCCCTCTAGGGGGGGGACGAATCTGTACAGAGGAGGCGCCGAATAAATGAACAAAATATCAGAATTGATTTTTACATTTTTATCACAACGAAAGAAATATAACTAAAATTTAAATAAAACATTTCTAAGGCATAGATCTAATGACTAATATGTGCCTGCTTTAAAGTACAAAGCCTCTCCACGTTTAGTTTGACATTCGCCATAGGCACTCTGAGCTCTTTTCCTATTTGAAGTTGGTTTCTATATTTAGACTTTAAAGCAACTATAGCGGAAAACCCAATTTCGCAAAGGTAAGAAGTAAGAAAAGGTAACAGTATCCGAAACGATTTTGTTTTAATAAGAGAATAGTTACAAAACAGTTCACTCCAGAAATTTGTTAATGACTTTATAACAAAATTTTTCTGCGGTACATGAAGAAAGATCTATCAGTTGTTCTTCTTCTTCTTGCAGACATAGGCCGGTAGGTATACTTTCAAATGGATTTATTACCCAATTTAATACATTCTTCTGCGAAAAAGTATTAGCTGAAAGTAGTGCTCAAGTTTTCTAAATGTGACCCTTCACTATCTTTAACAACAACTTTTCATGATTCTCTTCCGGCGAGTAACTCTGGATAAATTCACACATTGCAGAAAACATCTCTAGGAAATTGTCTTTTAATTTGTTATTCCGTAACTGTATTTTCTTACAAAAAGCGTTGACTCTTTCGCTTAAATCAAATATATTTGTATTATTTCCCTGAAGTTGAAGATTAAGTGAATTAAGTTTTTCGAATATGTCTACTAAGTAGGAGAGCTTCATTAGAAATAAATTGTCGTAGAATAATTCTTCCGCATACTTATGACCCCCCTCGCTCAAGAATATCGCTATTTCATTTCTCGGTTAGGAAAGACACGCTTAAACACTTTACCGCGTGACAACCAATCTGAATGAAGAATAAAACAACAATGATATATGTTCAGCTCCCATATCTTCACAAAGACCAGCGAAAATCCTTGATTTTAGAGGTCTGGTTTTTATATAATTAACTACATTAATAACTACTATCAAAACAATATTTAGTCCAGAACTTTTGATGCTAAAGCTTCCCGATGAATCATGCAGTATGTACGGACTACTGGAGATTTCTTCTTCACAAGTGCTTGTAAACTTATATCTACCAGACATGGCTTGAGCTCCATCGATGCAAATTCCAACATAATCCTTCCACTGTAAGTTTGCGCTTACAATAGCATCATTTGTAATTCTGAACATTTCGACAGCAGTTGCTCTTCCTTGTATAGGCTTACAAAATAGCAAGTCTTCAACTATTACAGCTCCCTGACAGAATCTGATATAGCAAATCAAATGAGAATCGTTACTGCTGTCTATTGTTTCATTAAGTTGTATGAGAAATAATTTTCCAACTAATTCAGATCAAGCTTTTGTTGAATATCTACAAATATATCGTTAATTCTTCGGCAAATTAAATTGTTTGACAGAGTAATATTCTTGAGTTGTTGTGAGTGTCTATGGCAGGTGGTAAAATTAGTTGCCCAGCAACCATATGTGGCCTCCTACGTTTGACTATTTTATATGTTAAGTTTCTCTACAAAGAATTCACATGGCTTATCGACATATTCTTTGTGCAGAGTTTCTAAAGACCGTTTTAATTTATTGGGTTTCATGCTATCTGTAGCCAAAATTTTGAGGCAAATAACACATTAAGGTTTTTCTTCACCACTTATTTCAATGCTTGTAAAACCGAAGTTTAAGTATACTTTGTCATATTGTCGTGTTATTGATTTTATAACAAGATTAGCACTGGTACTTAGCATTTCTGATGAAGTAGAAGCTTCCTCATCTTTAAGCTTACGTTTGCCTCCATTTAAAAGTATATCCAAATTTACTAAATGTGTACGTAAATATACAATTACTGTTTTCAGCGTTTCAACTCCAAGTGACAAACTCTCTTATGTAACACAGTCACAACGACACAACTAACAACTGACGCGCTGCCGCTGCTTTTATAATCGCGTATTTTCAATCCAGAAAGTTCGAGACGTATCGGTATCTACCGCGAACATTCGGGTAACAGTAGATCAGGTGATAACGCGACGCGACTGCACCACATCGGCAGCGTAGTCAATATTGCCAAATCAAGTTAAATACGTTCCTGTGTATTGGGTGATTCTCATCTATCTTATATTATGCAGGTAAAAAGGGAGGCGTGCGAAATACGAAAGTTTGAGAAACGCTGGCCGAAGCAAATACATACCTTAAGGTTTCTAAGGTCAACACCAAATTTTGTTTATCATATTATATTATATTTGTAGCTAGCCATGTGTCCTTGTTTTTGTTTTTGAAAACTGCTCATGCTCTTGCATATTTTCTTAAACATTTTAAATGTTTACTCTATTGAATTCTTCTCTTAAGAATATGTTTATGAAAATATACAATTTTGATGTGTTACATGTAATATAGAACTTTGATTTTCTTTATCGTGGATTTAAGATTTTATCTTTTCCACGTTAGTGTTCCATCCATTTTTTTCTCACAGGCGATAATTTCTTATTTAACTTTCAAAAAGTACAATAAAATTATAGCAATGTATGAGATGCATTGTATGTTGCCTACTTCTAAAAATTGCTATCATAAATGCAAATATTGCTAATTGTACCTTTTTTGTCGGAAACTTTATAAATTTTAAAATGTACGAAAAGGATTGTGCAATGGTGACCTTGCAAGGGAAAAGAGAAAAGAGGTAGACAAAATCTAAGATTGATCGAAGATATCAAAAGGTCAACAAGCTCAAAATGGATCCAGGTTACTCAGAATAGGCAAGATTATTAAGTGCTAGGGGAGGCCTTTGTCCAAGGATAAACGGCAGAGGCTGCATAAAGAAGAAGAACATTATACTAAATCTACTGTAATGTGTCATAACCTTAAATTACGCTTTATACCAACACATGTGGAAGAGTGTGGTCTTGGTATTGTTGGGGTGCGCTTCTACACCTCTCTTGCATTCCCAGCGGACGTGACATCATCTTGATGAAAACTGATTCCATTGGTCATACCGTTGGGAAACTCTGAATGGTACAGTAACGCATTCCGTAGGTCCGAGAAATGTATGGACACGGTGAAGTTCTTGGAACCTACCGCCACAAGGTGTTCTAAATATCGTGGTGATAATGTGTTTTTCCAAAGTTTATTGAATGCACAGTGCACAGAGAGAGTAGAAACTTAAAATGTATGTGTCGGACAATCATTGCTCATCATGTCGCCCCATACTCAGGTGTACGATAGTCTGTTACGAGTAGAAGCTCTAATCGTCTACAGTGCCCGCTATATGGCGTCATGGCCTATCAGTGCCATTTATTTACCTTCTAAAGATGCCTGGAAACACTTTATATAACAATGCGAATATTAATGTAACTTCGAAAAAAGAAATGCCACGAAATGTCAAAGATTAGTAATTACATAAAAATTGTTATTGTTTTTATTAGCTTTTTAATAATTAAAGCTGTTTTAGAACACAACTGCACGGGACGAGGCGTGTGGTTATTCTGTGCTGCATATACGTAAATATTAGTTACATCAGCTTTTTACGAATCACCACTCGGACACGTCATTGCATTGATATATAATATATTATATCATAAAATATAAATAAAGACATAATCAAAGTAAAGACATAATAAAACTAAAGACGCTTGGCGCTAACACGGCCAGCCTGACATTGGGACGCTATCGGCCCAAAATTAAGACTCGGTCTTATCCTGACTATCATGCAATGTTCCTGGGATAGGGTCTATCGGAGAATCCGACACCTAACAAATGAAACATCACACATTAGCTGTCAGTCAAAATATTATGACTATGTTTACAAGCACCAGCAAATGGTCTAAGTTTAAACTATAACCATCCAGGTGAAAACACCAGAAAATGATTAAGGCATACGACCTGTCGTCTTAACCATCCAGGTTAAACAAATCAAGCGTGATATCTGCCAGAAAGCATAAAAGGCCCCAGCATCAGCACTATACATGGTTTATACTAGTGTGATATGGCGCAAAAGGCCCAAGCATCAGCACTAAAGTTGTAACAAAACGTCAAACTCAAACCGCTAACACGGCCGCTCATAAAAATGAAAGAAGCATAGACACATACCGTATAGTGATCGTCATCAAGGACATAACTCTCAAGGATATCTGCACAGTCTTCCGGATTCCATTCCGTAGCCCAAAGGCGCAATTGACAAGCAGCAGCTGATGTCAATTTAGTAGATTCTGCAACATCTCCAACCCGTCTAAGTTCATATCGGTTATGTGGAAAAACATTAGTCACTTTGTATGGTCCAAACCAACCAGACTCGAACTTTGTGGGTTTGAGGGCCTCCCGTGAAACTAATACGTAATCATTAATTTTAAACGTCTGTTTTTTTTTGAATGTTTTGTTGTGTAAGTTTCCTGTCGCGCTGCATTGTTTGCAAGGCGTGCATTACAAATTGCCGCCATTTTTCTTGTTGCAAAGCAGACGATGGAAGTTTATCGTCGGAAGCGTTGTTAATAATACGTTGGATCTCTGATAATCTATTGTCGCAACCAAATAAGGTTTGAAGAGGGGTTCGTTTCGTTGTTTTGTGTACCGCAGAATTAATAATTAGTTGAATTCGAGATACAAGTGTGCTCCATTCGGCTGTTACTTCAGCTTGTACTCGTAATAGGTTGGCAACGAAACGCATGTACCTTTCGGCTTGACCATTAGCTTGATGTACGTAGGGCGTAATGAAGTGCCATTCAATGTCCCATTCAGTCAAAAGGTCATATTTTTGGGCAGATCGCAATGAAATACCATTGTCAGTAATAATACGAGCCGGGGTACCTACAAGAAATATGATGTCTTGAAGACAATCTACAATTTCATCGGTTTTCAAACTTTTAAGTGCATACAGAAAACAGTATTTGGAATAAGCGTCCATTGCTACAAAGATATGGCTAAATCCGTTTTCAGTCTTTGGTAAAGGTCCAAAGCAGTCGATATGAATAGTATTGAAAGATATGGCTGGCTTCGGAATTGAGTGGACATCGAAAAAGGTTGTTTTAGGTATTCTTTTTCGGGTGAGGCAGGTTAAACACAAATATTATTTTATTATTTGACGCATTTTTGGAAACCAAAAGTGAGAACTTATACTGAGAATGGTTTATCCAGTCCAACATGAGCTTGTCCGTCATCGTACTCTTTTAGCAATGCATAACGTGCATGTTTTGGTACGAAATATTGAGTAGTATTGTCAGAATAGTTTTCGCTCAAATGACACAATGTACTGCCTATCAGACAAAATTGCTTTTTATCTAGTTCTCCGTTAGCCAATTTTTCTTTTAACTCTAACGTCTCGCCGTTTGCACTTTTTTATGCTGATAGAAAAACCATGGAATTTAAGTGTCGTCAAAACTATACGAAGGTTTTCAAGTCCTTCACTCAAAGTTACCGAGGGTATCAGTACATCATCTAAAGCGATGCCTTTCTGGATCTCATCACATAGCGCAATGTTAATTGCACGCTGAAAAATAGAAGGTGCATTAGCCAAATCAAACGGCATACGCAGATATTCATATTGCCCATCAGGGGTTATAAAGGCTAATTTTTCCACAGAATCTGGATGTACTCTAATCTGATGAAATCCAGCGGCCATGTCAAGGGTTGTGAAATATTTACTGCGGCTAAGACTATCAACTTGATCATCAATGCGCGGTAAGGGAAAACGGTCTTTTACAGTTATACGGTTTAAGGCCCTAAAATCGCATACTAAACTTGATTCGCCGTTTTTCTTTTTTACCAATAGTACAGGGCTAGCGTATGGTGATTGTGAAGGTCTAGTAATAGAATTCTCCATAAGATCTTTGATTATATTACAAACAATTTCTCGTTCAGCCATGGAAAGCCGGTAGGGACGGTATTTTATTTCTTTATCTGATGTGAGACGTATTTTAAACTCGCCGGTAGTAATAGGCGAGAGGATTTTATTACCACTTGTGGTAATATCTTCAAATTCAGTTAATAAGAGATCAAGTTGATCGGTTACGGTGGTAGCAGGGAAGTATTCGAGCGACGGTACTGTTTGATTATATTTAAGAGTCAAACCAGGTATGTAAAAAAATCTAAACCAATTATAGCATCACAAGAAATTGCTTCATTAGCCACTAAACTCATTTTTAGTGGAAATTTGTATTCATTGAATGAAATTGTAACATTGATAGCATAATTTGAGCGAAAAGAATTGTTACCTGCACTTTTAATTACCACGAGCTCGGTGACAGGTGCTGACAACATGTTTCGCACTAGATTTTCTCGCAACAATGAAACCTGAGCTCCAGTATCTAGCAGTACATTATAGTTTTTACCATCAATAAGACGAGAATACAAAGACAGATTTTTGTCTACTTCATTTAGAGGAACAGGGTGACACATATTAACCTGCTTACGATTATCAATCCGCCTTTTCTTAAAACATTTATCAACAGTATGACCCGTTTTCTTACAAAAATCACAACGTACTGTAACATTCCTAGAAAATGAACTATGTCCAACTATGTGTTTAATCTCTTTCGCGTTTTAGAACTGGAGCGGGGCATGCAGATTTTCGGTGACTTAATTGACCACATGTTAGGGTCGACCTTACGGGGGGCGAATAAAAACTACTTAATTTTCAAATTTAAATACGGTTGCAGCGCTTCTGCATTTCATGTATGTAGTTCCTGGGTAAACAAACAGCGGATGCGATCAGACTCACTGGCGGCGACAGGCAGGTGACATGCAACAGATAATAAAGCACAGACTTACTGATCTGTCAATAATTGTTGGGCAGTTGTACTCACCGGGGGTCCTCCAGCCCCCTGCCCATGGATTGGGACTACAGGATACGGATGTTCATCTGCCGGCTAACTGCTGTGGCCGCTGTCATTCGTAGTCGTACAGTAATAGCCATTTGTAGGCGTACATTAAGTGCCATTTGTAGGCGTACATTAAGTGCCATTTGTAGGCGTACAGTAAATGCCATTTGTAGGCGTATAGTAAGTGCCATTTGTAGGCGTACAGTAAGTGCCATTTGTAGGCGTACAGTAATAGCCATTTGTAGGCGTATAGTAAGTGCCAATTACAGGCGTATAGTAAGTGCCATTTGTAGGCGTACAGTAATTACGATCATTATGCATATCTTCTGGTGCCCTAATCCTCCAGAGGGATCCAGGCCATGGACTAATTCCACAGCCCCGCTCTGTTATTCACAGGAGTCACGGGGGGGGGGGGGGGG
>JABXWE010038128.1:0-29123 GCA_014611495.1 Limonius californicus
CGCTATTAACGTTTTACTGTAATGTTAAATTAATTAATAAAAAAATTAACTCAATTAATCCATAACATTGTAGAAACCCGGTATGAACTTGGAATTGGAATTGAAATTTGTTTTTTTAAACAAATAAGTAACTAGCGAAACATATTAAAATAGAATTACAAACAAATAATGATTGATTATTGTCAATAGTGAAATACTAATGGCATACATCTATTACAATGCAGGGGTGGAATAAAATTTAAATATTGATATTGAAAACAAAGAGTCTTAAGTAATATTTTAAAGATAATTACGGTCATGTTTTAAACTAACATCTGTAAACTAGTAGCCGTTGGTTGCAGATTAATCCAATTATGGGAAACAATTTTCATGCATCTAAAACAATATTGAATTTAAAGAAAATATGTGAGGGTTCTTCTTCTTCTTCGGGTGCTTACGAGACGTAGCGATCTTCTCTCGTACGCCTGTGTTGCGCGCTTTAAAGTACTGCCTACTATAGGACCTACAGCTTAACGTGCATTCCTAACCACTGGAAGTGTAAACATTTACACTCCAGAAAAGGTTGACCAGGCCCAATACCCCCTGGTTTGCCATTGCTTTGCGAGGAAGAACGGCCGTTAAAATCTGATAGATAATCCAGTACTGGGGATTGAACCCCAGATATTTAGTTAAAACGTCTAACGCGACTTCCAAACACCTTAAATTAGGATTTTTAAACTAATAACTATTTGATGCAAAACTGACAATAAAAATACATTTAGTACTCGAATAGAAGAGTTTGAATCAAAATTTTACAGAACAAAAATATTGATTATAAATTTTAATCTCGTAGCACGTTGAAGCGTTGAAATCTAAAATTCCGTATCGAAAAATAACCTTCATCCTTCTATTACAATGCAGATTGACAATCAAAATCAATTTTAGATTTAGCATACCCAATAAGCATCTCAAATTGTAAAGATAAATATTTTAGGTGGAGATTTCATTTGCTACTAAAATAAATTGCTTTCTCCTCTAATCCAGATCTACACTTTCAGTAACAAATATTATTTTTAATTTATCTACTGGCAGCCAAATATCTAAAACTGGTTTATGGCCTCTCGAGTGCAAATTAAACCGAAAGTATGTATGTAGCTGAGCCTGAACGTGGTTTGCAGTCTAGTCCTAAATCACTAAAGTGATTGCTGTTGCTAAGAAGCGAATTTGGCATTGAGTTAAAAAGCTGTTCCGTTTCGTCCAGCGTGATTAAACAGGTATGCCGTTTAAGGTGAAAATCAGCCTAACCACCTCCACAGTATGATTGCATATTCCGTATAATCAACAAACTATACGAAACGAAAATTAACAATTACCGCTACATAGTTGGATAACTGCCTGATTTTGATAATGTGTAATACATTCACTTTTAATTATAGTGTAGGAGAACAGTATTCAGTAACCGCTAAAAAAACATACTTGTTGGTAATCACGACTAGACCTACATTGTTCAGAGGGACATATGAGGGTCATTGGAAATGTTCAAAATCGGTTGGCATTTTTTTGAAAATATTCTTATATTTAGTGTAAGCTCTCCTAACAGAAACCTATTTGATACAAGACATTTTAAAGCTCATTATCATCACAAAACTTTGATTTTCAACGCAAAAGTACTCTTCAACCCATTCATTTTCAAAATTTTTTAATACAAAACATTTTTCGGTCGTGGAAACAGAAGGAGCTAAATCAGGTGAGTAGGATGGCGGCAATAAATCTTATTTCAATGCGTTTAGTTGTGCGACGGAAACGGCCCTTGTATGGGTACGTGCATTATCTTGATGAAAATTAACTGCTTCCCTTTGCGCAAAGAACATAGTTTTTCTTTTGTTTTATTTATGAACAGTGTCTTATTGGCGTTTGAATGCTATGCGGGCAATTTTTACAGACATTTTCAAATGTCTCAGTCGTTATATTGGCGCATTATTCATTTTTCTTGAAGCGTTATCAACTTAATTATTAATTATTATATATTTGAACAGCTGATTTTGTTGAATTCCAGCATAACCAACCTATGAATGTACGTTGGAAAAATAAGAAGTACCAAAAAATGCTTATTATAAGAATTCTTTTGAAAACAAGTAATTTCCGGCGGTTCTTAGTTGCATAATTATTACAACTTTCATTCAAATGACGCCTGTTTGACCAAAAAACCATATTTACAGGATGGGTCGGCTAAGACGAATATATAAGCAGTGCCCCCTATTTGTAGGCCCTATCACAGAATCTCTGCTATCGCGGTATGTGATTTAAGCTAAATGTACTTTTATTTCATTTTAGATATTACGTTATTTTCGCCCTAACTTAAACTGAGGCACATTTACACGATTTTATAAATATTTTAAGGGAACTCATAAGCAGTGCCCCCTATTTATAGGCCCTATCATAGGATCTCTGCTATCGCGGTATGTGATTTAAGCTAAATGTACTTTTATTTCATTTTAGATATTACGTTATTTTCGCCCTAATTTAAACTGAGGCAAATTTACACGTTTTTATAAATATTTTAAGGGAACTCATAGGCAGTGCCCCCTATTTATAGGCCCTATCATAGGATCTCTGCTATCTCGGTATGTGATTTAAGCTAAACGTACTTTTATTTCATTTTAGATATTACGTTATTTTCGCACTAATTTAAACTCAGGCAAATTTATGCGATTTTGTAAATATTTTAAGGGAACTCATCAGTGCCCCCTATTTGTAGGCCCTATCACCGGATCTCTGCTATCCCAGTATGTGATTTAAGCTAAATGTACTTTTGTTTCATTTTAGATATTACGTTAATTTCGCACTAATTTAAACTCATTGGCCAAATTTACACAATTTCATAAATATTTTAAGGGAACTCATCGGCAGTGCCCCCTATTTATCGGCCTTTTCACAAGATCTCTGCTATCCCGGTATGTGATTTAAGCTAAATGTACTTAGGTTTCATTTTATATTTTACTCAGGCCAAATTTATACGATTTTATAGATATTTTAGGGAAACTCATAGGCAGTGCTCCTTTTTATAGGTCCTGTCAGGATCTCTGCTATCCCGGTTATGTGATTTAAGCTAAATGTACTTGTTTCATTTTTTATTTTACGTTAATTTCACACTAATTTAAACTTACTGGCTAAATTTACACGATTTTATACATATTTTAAGGGAACTCATAGGCAGTGCCCCCCATTTATTGGCCCTATCACCGGATTTCTGCTATCCCGGTATGTGCTTTAAAGCTAAAAGTACTTTTGTTTCATTTTACGTTAATTTCGCGCTTATTTAAACTCAGGCCAAATGTACACGAGTGTATACATATTTTAAGGAAACTCATAGACAGTGCCCCCTATTTACAGGTCCTATGACAGGATCTCTGCTATGCCGGTATGTGATTTATACTAAATGTACTTTTGTTTCATTTTCGATTTTATGTTAGTTTCGCACTAATTTAAACTCACAGGCCAAATTTTCACGATTTTATACATATTTTAAGGGAACTCATAGGCAGTGCCCCCTATTTATAAGCCCTATCACCGGATTTCTACTATCCCGGATGTGATTTAAGCTAAATGTACTTTTGTTAAATTTTCGATTTTATGTTAATTTCGCACTAATTTAAACTCACGGGCAAAATGTACACAATTTTATAAATATTTTAAGGGATCTTACAAGGTCAATCATAAAATACCCATGTTCTATATTTATGAAATTAGAAAGAGTAGAATGGCAAACACAACTACAAAAAGTTATGGAAGCCAGAGGGCTGAATGTCAATGATTCTATGGACCCAGAATTGTGGAAATCAAGAGTGGGAACCGGAAGACGACTACAGAAGCCAGTACACCTGAAGAAGAAGTAGGAGAATATGATAAAAAACTGCTATTATTTTCAGCCGTAGGAACAGGTAAAGTCAGGTCAATGTGGTAGCAAATTATACAGCAAATTGATCGTGTTTTGCGATGGAAACGACATTTGTATGTACACATAAGTGTACGCTATCCTTTTACTATCACCGAAAATTTATGCTTATTTAAAGGTATTGCCTTCTTCGTTGGCGGAAAATAACGATGTTGTGATTGGTGATTTAATTCTACTATGTGATGGACCAAGTTCCATTGACGGTTGAAATACTCTCGAGAAATTGGCATTCAAATTCTTTTTCGATCACTTGTTACCATCCAAAATTTCTTCGGCCTTAGATCTATGACAATCATTTTATCATCAATTTTCCAAAAGAATATCAGTGATTCTTTGAATGACTTCTGGTATTTCACTTTTTGGGCGCCCACAAAAAGATCGTCTTCCATGGAGCCCCAACAGGTGTAGAATATCCCAATTAGCAAGATATTGGACTTTTGACGATATTCAAAACCCCCCCATGGCGACATACACCTTGGGTTACTAGGCCTGACCGCTGGCAATTTTCAACTTCAGTATTTATCATATAAGCACGAACCTAGATTGTCGAAGAACCGTTTCCAACAAGCTATTTAACTATAGCAAGATATTCAAAATATACTAACTACTTGACAGAATGCCTTGATATTTTCAGCTACTCATGTCCCAGCACACGGAACAGTCCCTTGTACTAATATCATCCGAACTATACATGCCATGTATATTTAATTCTAGAGAACTATTCAACTAGTCCTCGTAAAATCTGCACATTAATTAAAAATTGCTTTATGCTGGTTCACACCATGTTTGCACAAATCAATGGCAAATGCAGTATTAAAACGCAATTTATCACCATCATCCACGTTCTACTTCTAATTAAAGTGCCAATCGTTGTGCTAGAGCACAGAGTAATTGGACGCTTGCAACATTATGAAAGTAACTTAGTAAAGCAACTTGAGAAATACATGTACTAGCAGAAGTATTGACAAGGTTATTTTTATAGACTTACCGGAACCGGACAGGTTTTAAGACCTGCAGTTAAATCAAAAGAATAACAATTATTTAAATCTGATGTTGCGTAGGGATTACTCGTATTCTAATAGCATGAAACCGCTTAAAAGTATGCCAATCGCACAATATAAACACTCATATTCATTAAAATAACGAGCCCACAAGGTAGCTTTATTGCAGCAAGCTCATTACCTGCGAGCAAAGGCCAAAATATCGCTGCTGCTTATATGCGACGTCATTTAAAGTCTTGTAGTTTAATTATAAGGTATGCAACTGTAAAAAGGTAGGCTGAATATCACTACTAGGTATGCATTTAGTTGGAATTGTAATTTTTTATACATCAGGAATTTACAGCCACCACATGCACTTGTCACACCAGAACTGGTTTAGCAAAGCAATTTTAGCAGGAACTTTCAACATCTTTGATAGTAATTGCAAGTTCAGGTCGGGCAGATGATAGCCACATAATCAAAAATTATATTTGCAGGGGCTGCCAACACATAATTCTGCCAATTCGGTTATTTCATATCCATAACTGGACGCTTAATTTCAGTGTTGCTACTCCTACAGCGCTGCTGTGGTGATGATATCAAAGGTGTTGCATTCAACATTTAAAAATGATTTCAGGGAGTACTGAAATACATTCTAATTAACCGAGGAACGTGGCTCAACGGTAGAGCATTTACCTTTCATTCGGGAGGTCTTGGGTTCGAACCCCCGGGCCGTCTGATCTGACTTAGGTTAGTCGTCGTTTTCCTGGGTCGCACAGGTAAATGCTGGAAAGTATCATCCACGAAATTCCATTATCCAATTTTCCTATTCTTACATTCCCAATATTGGCCGACTGACCCCTATAGCGACCCGCCCACTTGTGGGGAATGAATCTACGTTGATTTTCCATTCTAATTAGCTAAAATAAGCGTCCTCTAGTTAATATGCGACCTTTCTACATAGTGGACAACATTGTAATAAAGTTAAACAACCATCGGAATATATTATCAAAAATTGCCAAATAATGTTAAAATAGTCTAATGTTTATGATAACATCAACAGCTTTTTCGCCCCACTGCTGGACACCGGGCTATTCCCTGCCACGTGCTTCTCCTCAGTGCTAACAATACGGGGGACCAATAGTTTAAAGGCGAATCCGAAAGACAGACATTCCAGAGAAAATTTTTGGTTTTAAGATGCCACAGTTACCAAAGCCGGATTGGGAAATTATGCATGGTGGGTTGAAGCACAAGATTTTAATACGCTGGGAAATCCAGCCCAAGACATAATCAACGTTTTGCCAAACGCGAACGCTCTACCAGCTGAGCTACCATCACACCTCAGTGTATGATATACAGGGTTGCGAATTTTTCGATAGTATCTCAGAAACGGCAAGAGATACGAGGTCGGTTAAATTAGGTTTATATAATGTTTGAGAATCAACTTTTTTATTTCTTATCGCCGCCATATTGGATTTTCACACCAATGATAGACAAAACAATTATCTAACTTTTTAAAATCAGCACAATGTCAAAACTGTAATCCATTTTAGTTGTTTAGCATATCTAACAGCGGCGAAGATATCACGGTTTAGCGAAGCTACTATTTCCCTAATAATAATCTTCCTTCTGGGTAAGGCCCTTAAAAATAATGTCGTAAACTATAAAATCTTATGTATTACAAATTCCAAGCATAAGGTCATTTATGGCTTCCGGGTTGGTACTCTTGCGGTACCGTGTGCGGCATGAACAATAAATATGTAATAAAATATATAAGAAGACGAGATTCAATACTTTTCGTACAAACAAATGTCTAGGAAAAGTCTTTCTATCGGGTTACCGTTAGCGTTAAAACATGTACTGGAAGTTTCCAACAACCTTCTCTACATGGAGATTGCTGAAGGAGATGGCGAATAGGTTTGTTTAATTTAGTATTTTTATGAAATGTTAAGCTGAATAAAATGTGGAAGCCAAAATTTGATTATCTATATCCCTTGGACCACAGAATTTGGTTTTAATGTTTAGTTTTATTGTCGTTTGAACGTTATTAGGGTAATTTTCCATGTGGCAGTCAGCTTTGGTAACACAGGATTTACTTGATTATTAATTGTTACATGTTTGAGTAGTTGCTCTTTTTTAAAAAATGCCATAGCTACCTTTTGGGACAACCAAATGTCTTCTTGGCATGGGAACTAGTTTATTGTAAGTGGTATTCCTTGAAAACAAAAGTAATTGCTAGCAGAGCTCAGTTTAATGTTTATTACACTTTACATTCAAATAACAACTGCTTAAAAAATATACAGAAAAGGTATGTATGTGGTAAATTGAACATATTTAAACAAAAATAGTGGAGCAACCTGTAGAAATCATTAAAATAGTTACCATTGATGTATGGAATTAGAAAGAAGAGCATGATATCAAATGATTTTGATTAAAACTTCTAAACGGATGAAGATATTCACTCCAAAAGTTGTTAAAAGTGCTCAATCTAATCGTGTTCATTACAGTCCATGTAATGGAAGTTGTTAGAAACAACCCTGTACATGATTAGTGCTTCGCGAACAATAGTTCGGTCTTGAGTCATGGTAGCCAATGATACCATTTGCATCCAATGCTGGCGAATTGGTGTGCAAAGAGATGTTATTTGCACGTTCGTTGGTTAGGACCCCATCTGAAGCTGTAGATCCTTTATGTCTGTGCATTTTAAACCGTGCAGCACCGGCATAGCGAATAACACCCCTATGTTTGTACTCGAAGTAGAAAGGAAGAATGGTTTCAAAACCAGTTTAATGATTATTATCCATATTAGAATTATTAGTAGTTAATAAAGGAAATATATTATTCAACATGGTCCTCTTATCTGTTATATTCACAAGTAATTCATTATTATAATAATGATATTAAACTCTGTTTCAGTGTTGAAGTTTTTCGGTTTTGATATGTTCCAATATAATTATTTTACTTAGTATTTACCTATTATTTACCCCTAAATCCTGCACTATTGTTGTTCATAATTTCGGTACATTGCATTAATGTTTAAGTCACAGAAATTTGTATATCGTACGGACAGTTGAAAAACAGCGTTTCTCTTGCTTTGATTGACATACAAACACACTAGCTGAAATATCATTATCAATTAACCTAAAACAACGACCTTAACTTTTAATGATTTGTCTCGGCGACTATTTTTGTTGCCAGCAGTTTCATTTCGCTAAGTTTAAAAACAAATTGGTACCCAGTCATTAATTGTATTTCAATATAGATCTTCCTATTACAAGACGTTTCAAAATTGACGAAATGATTTTACAGGGCGTTGAATGGTTAAAGTCAAAAGTGGAGGTATATGAAATGTTAGATTTTAATTTTAGGGCAGAGAAGACGAGGAAGGCCAGGGAGAAGATAGAAACATGGAATAGACAAGGAAATGCAAAAAAGAGATGTAAACGAACATGTGGCAAAATAAATATGAATGGCGTATAAGAAGCAATAGATGACCAAGGGAGCTGTAAAGCAGCCTTTTTAAAATAATAACGGAATTAAAGAGATTTGGCAACACATCACAAATATAGAAGTCACAGCAGTTTCATATTATGATCCCCATCTTTTTGTTGGAGTTATAACAACCATTACTTTAAGGGAAATTATTTCCAGGGTTCATTTAATTTGAAAGAAAAGGTAATTTTACAAAATAAGATAATAGTTTATTGGAAATATTCATAAACACTACTACAGACCGCAAAACTAAAAGCAATTCTGTTAAAACGGACAGATGTCATCGATGTTTGCCGTATGGCACTGGCTGTTTCTACATATTGTTTATGGAATTTTGTAATAAAACATTATTGCTTTCGATATTTACTTCAAATGAACCAAACACCAAATAGCAAAATATTTGATAATTCCAACAAAACAGAAATATAAATACTTATGACTACCGACAGGGACGACAGCATTTTCAACGAAAATTGTGTCGTTCAAGGGCGAAAATATATATTCATGGCAATCTCTTCAAGAGATTTTTGGCAAAATCTTTAGTTGCTGTATGTATGGTCCTAATCTTGGTCTTGAGTTAATATAGTAATTATATATAACGCTTCTAGACTAAAGTATCAGTAGTAACCATATTTATGAATTTAATTTGCTACAGTTTTTGACGTACTGTTCATTATTACTTTAATCTGATATTAATATATTAAAATTATATTCCTTAGAGATTTTACAATACGTTGGTTTTTGTCTAATGTAAATATTACTTAAATGTACGCTCACCAAATAAATATTTACAAAAGTATACGTAGCGTCTATCGACTCTCAATAACATCCGATAAAGATTAAAGAGGTTTGAAGGAGAGCTCAGCCAGGCAAGCGTTTCTTGGAATGTGAGGGATGAACAAATGGCAGCAGAGTGTTAATAAGGGTCACCAAGGGCACTCTATTAAGGGCAGTGTTGCACATTTTTGGGGTAATATCTAATTAATAGCGTTTGCAAACCTACCAACTGATTGCGATGTGATTATCCTCTACGCATAGGCAAGGTGCGAAATTGTATTGCAATTTATGTGTGTATATATAAATATGTGCTAACATAAGCAGTAGCGTCTCTGGCGAGGTTATGGTTTATATACCATGAAGTGTTGTATGTGTTTACCCAAATGGTTATGTATTATCTACTTGTTATTATTGTTGGTTTATAAGCACTGGGTCCTATTATTGTGACTATACCAAATTGGTGTGTCTATATAAGTAGCTATATGAGTAAATAATGTATGTAGAATGTTTAATCATTATCCACCTAGAAATCATGCGGGAGGTAGTCAGCTGGCAGATGTGGTCCCGCAAAAGGATTCTATCTCGAATTATTAATATGAATGTTACATCAATGGCAGGATTGCATCGGCGGAATTTTACGCGGGGGATTGGCCAACTGAGGTTTAATTCCCCCCATCACATGTGGGGGCTGAGGAGGATGTACCCCGCGACTCTTGTGAATTGTTTGGATGGAGATAGTCCAATTGCCTGGTTCCATATGGAGGATTGGTGCACCAGAACTTATGCATAAATGTAGTAATTAATTTATTGTTGCGAATAGCTGCGGTCACAGCAGCTAGCCGGTAGATAAGCATCCGTATCGTATTCGAATCCCAATCCTGGAGTAGGGGACTGGAGGACCCCGGTGAGTACAACCGCCCAATATTTATTGACATACCAGTAAGTCTGTGTTTTATTATCTATTGCATGTCACCTGTCTGACGTCGCCAGTGAGTACTGTTCGCGTCCGCTGTTTGTTTACCCAGGAACTCCATAAATGAAATGTAGAAGCGCTGCAACCTTATTTAAATTTAAAATTTAATAGTTTTTATATGCCCCCCGTAAGGTGACTCTAACAAATAAAACAAACATGCCCAATTTACATTACACTAAAGACACTTCCACAATCAGACAGAAAATTCGGTAGTAATTTCTTTTACAATTTTAGCAAAACTCACATTCAAGGCTTTCTTTGCAAACAAAAATGATAGTATTTAATACGGTAAAACGGACATTTTGGAACATAGCTCAAGATTCTTCGATGTGTTTTAGCGTTTGAATAACATGCTAAATAAGGAAAAACCTAACTACACGAAATTTAAACGTAGACTGAAACCCCCGATCTTGCAAGTTTCTCCGCTTTTTACGTAGAAAATGATAAAATATCATAACTTTGATAAACTCCGTACTATCCCATACGTAATGTTTGTCTCGAGATAATTTAATGAAGTCATAAAACGATTATACAAATAATTCCCAATGCTAGGATTGATGAATGTTCAAATGCAGTAACGCCCGGAATTTTTAGATACTATTAGAAGAAACAACCTAATTTTAACATAGTTGGTAACAAATTTGACTACGTTAGGTGTCGCCATATAATGAAAAATAAGTTCTATTGATTTCCATAGTTTAACAGTAAAAGAATAAATGTATCAGCAGTTAATTTGATGCAATGTGTCGCTTAAATAAACTTTTATCAGAAAAAACAGAAAGAGAAACATAAAGGAGCTCCTATTAGAAGTATAACTACATTTTTGACATATTGATTAGATATAGCCTGTAGTTACCATACGGAACCAGAAATTTTACATCTGAAATACCACTAGATGTTTATAAATATAATTCGATACGTTAAATATAAAAAAATCAAAAGATGCTTTCACTAACACCTTATTAATAGGTTTATTATCTCTATCTCTCCAAAATGTAATAGTATCGGATGTACAATAACAACACAAAACTATAAAGATTATATGCCTATATGAGCAAATTTATACGAATCTTCCTTTTATTTAAATGACTGGTTTGACTAAACATCCGGAATGTGACAACAGCTTAGTCACAAATTAGCTGATTGACAATATAAGGAAGTAAGAGAAACCTACAAAAGAGTAAAAGAAACTGTCCATGGAAATTCGGAATGAAAGTAATTGTGTAACTTCCTCATCGCTGCATACTTCGATTTACAAAAAATGCAAGTCAAACGGAAGCAAATCATTTGTGCTACCTTTGATGTAAGATTTCAAGCAAAGGTGTTGAGGCATGAAGCGGAAACAACACACCAAATTCTATTTAACGGGTTTTTATATATTAGGAAAAGTAGAATTAAACAACAATTGAAAGCATTTTAGAAATGTAACCTCAAACTAAATTTATCTCTGACTGTATTTTCATGTTTAAGTAGTTGAAGTGCCACAACGTGCGTCTTCACACTTGACCACCAAAACAATAGATGGTACTGATAAGACAAGCAAATTTGTATGAATAATAAATTAGCAACCACAATAGCGTTACGTAATGGAGTGATTGTTCTGTTTCATACAATTCCTACAAGATTGTAAGGCCATTTTTTAGCACTTGTATGTAGTAACTAAATTTATTTATCTGGCGACCTTGCTTGAACGTGCGAACACTAATCTAAGCAATATTAACGATTGCAACAACAATTTTAGTTTGTTAAAAAACCTGGCTCACCCAACTTCTACAAAGAAATGTCTAAACGATCTTCGACATGTTTGCATTGCGAATTAGTAGAAACTAGCAGCTTTCCAACTAACTGACCTAGTCACTGTTTACAGATCTTTTTTTATGGAGTGCGTCATATTTCAAGATATATATCACTCACTTCCTATTGTTGACACTTCTGTGAATATTTAGGTATGAAGTTTTGCAAGAAAACTCCTATATGAAACATCAACGAAACTTTTACTTTTGTGTTTTATTATGCATAAAATAAATGTTTAACTATGAAACTTAAAACCATATAAGAATGCCACATTCGAGGAAAAATAAAAACCTCAACTCACTGCTTTCGTGAAATCAAATTCCAGAAAAAATGGAATCCCAAGCGTTTCAACACCAGAGCTCACGGATTTCACAAAAACTCCGCGAGCACGCTATGTTGGTTGCAAGATTCGAACACAAGCACTCACTACCCGCACTCAAATGTAACTGAGTGGGACCTTTCGATCTGCAGACTGCAGGCGCACAGTCACCGTAACCAGAAGGCCAGCAGGAAAAGTGACAAAGACCAGACAGCCGGTGGTAGATGACCATAACGATCTGAGGTTCTCAAACAGTAAACTTGTAACTGTAATAATACGCTCGGTGCAATTTTATGAACGGTTCCGCTTGTCCGGTAGCGGATTTTGAAAATTTCCCATCAAACCTGCTCATGTTCTAAGTTGTTTATGTTTTTTAGACTTCCGGTAAATAAAATTTGTCTACACTTTCGACTGTAAAATAACTCGAGAACCTTTCTAAACAATCTAAACTAAACCTGCACGAAATGGAAACATTCCGGTCTATTTAAATAGTTTTGTAATGTACGTCAGCTTCACAGCTTCTGCATTCGAGACAATTGCCAGGTTACTTAACAAATGTGAAATTCTTTAAAAATTGTTTAAATACTCGTTTTCTAGTTGTCAATAAGTAGATTCATTCATCTACAAACTGTTTAGATAAATTTGTGATTTTTTACAGTAAAAAAACGGAACACTTTCGTGTCCACAATTGCTTATAGTACAGCGTGATTCATAAAAGAGTACAAGCCTGCAATCCAAAAATAGGCAACCCAAAATACGTGTCACATGAACTTGCTATATTAAAATTTTTATACGTGAATCAAACATGATTAATATGACAGCGTGCGGGGCGCCATCTTGCTACCATATATGTCGTCTTGTATTTCAATCCACTTCTTCAAATAAGAATGGGAATACCTCATGGGAAAATTTAAATAAACTATTAATGTCGCTTTTTGCATTCGAATATATATTATTTAAACTTTGTTTAAGTTGAATAAGCTTTACTTAAGCCAGTATGTTTACTTGTCAAGTATATTAAACAGCCATCTGATTCATAACACCGTCAATAAAAATTTTGATATGGCAGTACCTTGTAATGTGTACTTTTGGGTTGCCTATTTTTGGATTCCTATCCCATGAATCACATGAGGAATATTTAGAGCAATATTCTAAGCGATTATAATACATAAACAATGCATACGTTTCAAAATCATTAGAATATATATTGAATAAATTAGAACTGTTAATTTTTAAACAAATTATTCATGGAATGGAAACACATGCCACATGGGTAAAAAAACGGAATATATTGTTTAGTTGCATATTTTTTAATTATTAACTAATTGTCATCAGTTTGAACTTAAATTGTAGCTAACTTAATAAGCTTTCGTGTACGGCAATAAAAATTTACATTTACTGAAATTTCAAAATGGAAAATTTCGTGAGATGAATCTCTCTGCTTCTGTTCATATTTTCGGCATACGTTTTAAATTAGGGATATTTTACGCTTTTTACTCTATTGAGAAATAAAAAAAAAACGGAAATTATAGTAATGGAAAAAGTAACAAAGTTAAGATACATAACATAAAATAATGATTTATTTATACGAAATAGTGATAATGTTCCCCTTATCTACCCACCGTTTTGTTGTTATTTCCCTGCTAATGTTAGATTAGGTTAGATTAATTTAGTTTACGTTCAAAATACCAAAATAGTAGCCAGCAGATAACAGGCAAGACCCCTTTTTAGATATGGAACGAAAACTCCAACTTAGTGATAGCTAGACACTTTAGGCAATTGATCAGTCCAAGTTTGTTAAGTAATTCAAATGCTGACTTTCACGAATAATTTAGGAAATGTATAGAAATCCCGTAATTCGCCCCTGCTGATATTAAGTTATGCGTTCGAAAACAAATGTTGTATGTTCTAGAGTGATAAAAAATATTCTGTCAACTGAAACATACTTTGATAACTATTTAAACAGTTGAAATAAATAAAGTAAAATGTATGGTATAGGTCTTTTCCTAAGTCGATACTCATTAAAAGGTTTGTTAATCGTGTAGCACCTCTTTACTTATGCAAGTATATAAGTTGGGAATGTTACGGTAATGACTGTGATTGGATTTATCGTATTAAAATATAGAAAGTTAATGGAAAATGTACCTACATGTAAAAAGTGGAGCAATTTGTTTACCTCGTAGGTCCGCTTTATCCGAATACATTATAGTAGAATTCATTTTTCAATTACTTCCATTTAATAACAATTTGTAATAAACCACAAAAGGTTGCCATTAGACCACTCTCAATAATAAAAACAATTTTCTATTAAAAACCTTATATGAACAATTTATATTCTAATAAAATCGGAAACTTACTGAATGCGATAAATGTTACACACGTAAGTACCACCTACAATAATATATTAAGAATATGTAGATAAACTATAGTAGGTGTTCTAAAAATTTCAAATGTTTTTTTGTATCTCCCATACTAGTACTATTCGCGTATAACACATAAAAAATAAATATGCAGAGCCACTCTGCTAAGACGATTTAGATTCATATCAGTGCTCAACTCTTTTCCTGGTACGTAATATCAGCTAGATGTACTTTTGTTTCGTTTTCGATTTTACGTTAATATCGCTCTACTTTGAAGAGGCGTAAGAAATTCACAGCATTTATTTAAATATTTTAGGAAAATTCTTAAATTCAACGATTTTTTACTTTCCCATACCTTATAGGTATAGGGTAAGTATTGAAATCATGAAAATTTTCGAAATCGAGATTTTAACGGAAATATCCGTTTTGGGTCTCTAGGAACCCAAAAAAGTGGTTTTTAAAAAATGTCTGTCTGTGGGTGGGTATGTACGTATGTACGTACGTATGTACGTACGTATGCACGTACGTATGTGACGCTCCTACAGCCGAAAGTATTGCTCCGATTTTGATGCGCTTTGGAATGCGGGGGTGTATCGAAAATTCATCGAAAAAATAAGCTTTTCAAAAAAAATCCGAAACCGGAAGCG
Source organism: Limonius californicus (assembly GCA_014611495.1). Lineage (NCBI taxonomy): Eukaryota > Metazoa > Arthropoda > Insecta > Coleoptera > Elateridae > Limonius > Limonius californicus. The sequence continues at coordinate 15,277 of JABXWE010038128.1, forward strand.
GAAGTTACGCATGTTTTTTTGGTATCACTTTTTTCGTGATTACAATTTTGAAACTTTTATCGCGGATAACGATAGAGGGTCATAAGACAAATCTGTTAGTTTTTGCGGAACTCGCTAGCTTTAAACTGAAGGGCGCTATGATTTTTTGAAATTTTTGAGTTTAACGCCCAATTACTCGAAAACGGATGAATCGATTCAAATGATTTTTATTTTCTGAATAGTATATGAAGGGTAAAATGAGGTGATATAAAAAGTTTTTTGAAAAATTATAAGGGGCCTAAATTACGAAATTTCAAAATTTTGGAAATTTCAAAAAATTATTTCTCAAAAACTGCTCCAAGGAATTTTTTTAAACTTCATATGTCGACAGAACTCGCAAGGGGCTATCGATATGTTTTTTGAAGAACTCCGTAATTTTCCTGTGGCGCCCTCTACGAAGCTTGGAAGTTTGAAACTTCAAACTCCTTTAATTAATAAACGAAAAAAGATAGGAAGCTGGGGTTTTCACTGAATCGCTCAGTACGTAATGGAGCATATGAATATGCAAAGAAATATTACACTCGTGGATATATGTAAGCGCACCGGCCCCCTCCCCCTCTTTTTTAGAAAATATATTTTTTTTATTCTAACGGTTGTTATTTGTTTGCGTCAAAGAATCTTTTTCCGCGAAAATAAAAAAAAACGATTTTTTATGCCCTACAAAATATAATTTCCAGGGAAAATTTTACCTCGGTAGCAATAGCGATTGGTACTAGTTAGACCGCGTGACGGCCTAGCGGTACGGACAGCCCGGTTGGTTCAGAACCATTGCCATACTGTCGCGCTACATTCATTTCTTTAACCGGTATTACAACAAGTTATAAATTATTTATCAAAATTTTGTATTTAATACTTAATTTGATATATATATAATTATTATTTGTAATAAAGATGATATGAACAGTTTCCAGTATGGGAAAGTCCAGGGAGGCAGTCGCGTCCACTTATTAAAATGTAGCATGATAGAGAACAAAGTTCTAAGTAATGATCAACACTAAAAAAATGGTTAAAAATTAATTGTTATAGCTAAAAAATATTGTGATAGTGCCTATACATACCATACACTGCCTATAACATACAATCTATCCAAAATAGTTTTTTAATACTTCAATTATCCGACATATTAAGCGGATTCGTCTTAACATATATGACTGGAGAGATTCGAAATACATGTTTCTTTTATACAGGATGCTAATGAATAATGTAAATCTATATGGTATGTAGGAGCTTCAAAATAGACCAACTTTTAGTAAGAATATCATATCCGGACACGCACTGTTTTCGAGATACAGGTTCTTACAACAGTAGTTATCTACCTGAATGTATGAGCTGGTATTTTCCACCTTTTCCACGTCCTCTCACCGCCCCATTCACTTTACCTTCTTGGAGGCCATATGAAAAATCTGATTTACGAGACGCCCATTACGTGTGAAGAGGATCTGCTACCACGTACTCTGGCTGCAGCGCAAGAACTCGAAACAACGCCTGGCACTGTTAAAACACTATACCAAAATATGCTTCGGAGGTGCAAGACTAGCATCGATTTTATGCCGATTTTTACGTTATTTTTTCGACGTTTCAGTGTCGCCCTTGGGGGATGTTTGAACCGCCCTCGCTGGCCGTCGATGCCCCATACTTATGCGAACAGATTGAGCTCGCGACCGATCCGCTGCGATGACGTGGACACATGCAAGACGTCGATTCGTGTTTCGACTTTGGACGCCCCTGGCGGCCGAACGGTACGAGCTACGGGAAAGTGCCATATTGGAAAGTTGTTGTACTCGACGAGGCCAACAACATATCCGGACCTCAAATCACAAAATTTCTAGGTGCCCTCCATAAACTTGTTATTTTCAATCATCAGTCATTTTTTTCTAGATGAATATCTTTTTATGAAACTCAAGGATCAGACGCAGAATTAAAATATCTTTCAAATGAGGTGTCACTCGACCCTCATTGCCCTTTAAAAAACAGTTCAAGATGGCGCCTAGCCGCCATTTTAAAAGTTATAAAATTTAAATATGGGCTAAAAAGTAGTATTTAGCCTCCCTTTAACTCACACAAGATTTGTGAAGGAATATTAAGTCGTGCAAAAGTTAATAGGGGGGGAAGGACATTTTACGACCGCACTGTATGTATATATGTATACATATATATTTTAAATACTGTACTTACGGTACGATATCGCTACAGCTTTCACTCACGTTCAATAAGTTCATCTGATAGATATATGCATGCCTTTATTACCGTCCCTTGAGTCACCTACTTTTTGGCTCTTTGTTTGCGCACAAAGTTTTCGGAGTCAAAAGAAAAAATGTATGCTATAACTTTCAAGGCTCGTTGGCAGAACACAATATGTAGTTAGATTTACAATTACACATTATGAATGCACTACATTCATTTTGGGTTCCTATTGCATACATTAAAAAGCCTTGCTTTGGGATGACAATGCATGTTATGCGGTGTTCCACTTTTCTTTGATAACATAAATTGAAATTTAAGACTAGAAATGAGATAGGCTCCGTACAATGTAATAACATATACTTCGTAAGACGGTATTGCATTTGTGATGTTAAATATTTAAATCGTTTTTAATGAATAGGCTGTAAAATGTATGTCATTCTAAAGAATAAATTGGCTGCCGTGGAATGAAAACACAATTTAAAAAGGAATTGCTAATTTTAGATATTCTTATTAGGACAAGCGATCAAACAAATTTTTAATAAGCTGTCGCTCACAATGAAATAGTTTACATTGAACTGTGGAGAATCGTAATTGACCATTACATATACTTTGTACTAAGTTCAAATTTGGCAGGTTGTTTAATAAAACTTGAAGTAAACAAGTGCTTTCTTTTATTAAAATTAATTGTTACATAAAATAATGTATCCCACATTATTATATTATCAATTATCCTACATGTCTCTTTGGTTTTTTATTCAGGAATTGAACAAAAATGTAATTTTGAAGCTATAAATCCATCGCTATTGTTTACTCATGCTTTACGTGGCCATGGATCAATTGCCCACGAATAGAAGCATATTGATTATTTTTAATTGGAAATTTTAAGTTAGCAATCAGGAATACATACACGAACACCAAAATATTAATTTGAATATTTATAAATAACGTTTCTCTTTAACATACATTTTCTTCCGATAACTGTAAGTGTATTAATATTTTATCTGACATTCGTGTATGCAACAACAATACCTTAACACTATAAAGGTTAGCTTTTAGATCCAAATATTAATAATTATTTGTTTGTGATAAGATAAATTTTGACGTCAAAAGTCGATTTAAAATTACAATAGTTTTAAAATTTTACTTCTCATATTTTATTTTAGACAGTTTTCAATTACTGTCAATATTACAATTTACTTTCGGCTTAGACCGCGTCGTCAATTGGGAACTACACCTAGCATTATCAGGTAAGGACCGACCTGTAGCTTGTCTGCCTTTACAAGTATTTGCTCTAGAAGTTTGAGCAATATTTGTTCCTAGGTCCTACCTGCCTAAACATGACCGTGTGCTTAGACATTATTATGAATAGAACACTGAACTCACTCTGAAGATGCAAGCTGCAATGTCTGTTACGAAACGTTAGTTTGTACGGGTTCACAAACAGCTACAGGCATAACTCGATTAAGTATTATTGTCCTGCCAAACAAAATACATTAAGATCAAATCCTTGTCCGCCCAAGGTTTGAATAATCTAAGCACACGGCCCTGTTTAGGTAGGCAGGGCCTACAAACAAATATCGTAAAGTAAATTGTAGTACTGACAGTTCGAGAAACAGCGAAAGCCTCAGAGAATAGTTTTCTATTAGTCTAATACTTTTTACTCTATTACTACTCACAGAAATAATAATTTTTGATAAAACTGTCATCTGAAACTGTCCTCTGCAAAAGCTTATAATATAACCCACTATTTTGTTAGCTTTTTCGCATTTAATGTCGGGTCTTTCTATTTAAAGTGATATTCTCCAGTAAAAATAATAATTACCATATTTATTTTCAAATAAATGCGATACCAACCGTAAGACAAATTATTAAAGTTTGCATTTTGCATTATACTTGCGTGAGGTCATAATCCTTTTCTTTTAAGCGATGGTTGTTTCATTGGCAATGCTTTCTGTTTATCGCTGTTTACAATAACCTATAATTGATGATGACTGCGTGGTTTAAGGTGCGTTTTGACGGCTAGAACTATCTCTCTTGAAATTTGGATTCATTACACCAAATTTGTACTATTAACCACTTCCTTAATACAAATCGGCACACTACTTGTCACATGTTCAGCGCAAGCGGGCACTAACTTTAATATTAGCATAGAAATGTCCCTAACAACAACTTACAAAATTTGACCCTACATTTTACTCTCTATCTCGCTACCACTTCCTCTTCCCTCCTAACCCCCCCCCCCCCTATCATTCACCATTCTCTCCCTCTCTCTCGTCCATGGTTACGTCTATATACATTTTCCATTTAAATCTTAAGTCCTCATGTCGACCAATTGTAGTATCTCTATTGTGAAATAATACTCTGACACGTGAGAGACAACAAATACGTGTCACGTATACAAAAACTAAGGTTTCATGTTCCCGCCGTTGAGTATTTTTTAAATTATAGTTTAAATTTAACTATTACTTTGCCATCAACGAACGAGTACTAACTTTGTGAATAGGCTTTATATAGCGTTTCTGGTTTTTCTTTTGCCGTACATAGGACGTCCAGAACGTAACCTCAAATAGTGATTGCTGATATCCGTTGTTAACTCTGTAGCAACTGAAAAATGCCGGTGCTTTGATGCTTGATTTTACTGGCCAGCATTCACATCCTATATTATAAATAGAACAAAAATCCTTAGAAATAGCTTGTAGTGATATTTGGTAGAATTTATTTCATCATCTGCTATTGTTTATTTTTTTAATTAAACCCAAAACGTCTATATTTTTGACAAAGTACTCTAGGTGAAAGATGCCGTGTGTCAAAACACCGAATTAAAACGACTAGCGGAAAACCGGCAACAGGGGAAGTCTGCCACCAACAAATCAAAACAAAGGATTGACGACAAAGAAGAAGACTGTAGATAAATCGTATTGATTTTAAAATATTATACGCCCAGATTTTCACTGGAATTGGTGAAGGTAGTTCAAATACTAGAAGCACAAGAATTAGCTATGGTTAATTTTTGTTTATAGCTGTAAATATTTGCAACATTTGCCGAAAGAAGTACTTAAATGCTGTTGTTAGTATAATAATAATAGTGGTGAGGCTCTACACCCCATGAAGGGGTTTGGCCTGCAAGGAGGAACTTTAAAGCTCCTGATCTTTGCTCTCACACTCAGTTGTCGCGTGCCAAATTAATGACACATGCTTATGTGGTAAAAAGCACCCATTGGACAACCGCATTAATACCCCTTGTTCATTCGAACGCAGCTACCCAACTATTTAAAGAGCCTGGGTAGGCCAAATTTGATTTAATAATACTAAAGAATTGATGATGATGTGTACTCGCTAAGTTTCCAATAACAAAAACGGAAAATGACTATACGACCAGAAAAAAGCCCACTCTCTATGTTGCAAATTCTTAAATCAAATTTCTAGACAAGTACCAAAAAATACACAAAATGCTTATTTCTGCATTGTTGCACATTGTTTGCGGCCGCCAATACAAATTATCTAACTATTATAAATCTGTTACTTAATTGTCCAATTTCTGTGCAAAATCTTTCTTATGACACTTTAAAGAGGATTCAATGTAGACATACACACATACACGCGGTGTATAATAAATAAAGGTTTGATATTTAACTATGGACCAAATAAGACTATAACACTATTTCAATTATTTTTTTCTATATTTATAATATAACCTGCACAACTGTAACAGCTCAAAGCAGGTTAGCCCATAATTTTAAAATAAATTCCAGAACGCACGTTGAATCTAATCTCGAATAGGTGCCTACAATAGTAGATAAACATTTCCAACTCGCCGCATACTGTTAATCTATCATTGAAATCAATATTCAAAATTTTTGTAAAACAGAGTTTACCTTGCGTTGACAGTTACCTTAAAGCGTTTGTTGTTATTTACACCTTTGCTATAATGTTTTTGTGGGTGGAATTACGAATACCTTGTAAAGTGTGTAAGGATATTTTCCAAGACCCTTATGGTCAATGAAAACCTACAACACTATATTTTGATTTAAGAGCTAAATTATTATACAACCTGTTATAATGCACCTTATTTGCATAATATAGTCTTATCTCTACAACAAATATTACATAATTACCTATTTTCGAAATTCCTTTTGGTTAACAGTTTCTCTGATTAAAAAATATTCCGTTTATGGCATATGAATGGAGTTCCCAACTACAATAAATAATATAAAGCAAATTTAGAAAAACCGCAGTTTTGTAGATAACAAAATGTTCTTATCACAATGATATTTACATTTGTCCTATAGAGTTTATCTCCAGCACGAAGACGTGGATCAATGAACTATGTCATGGTTTTAGTCTATTTAGTCAAGTACAATTTGTCCGCATATTAATAAGATTTCTAGTCAATTTATTGTCTGCAAAATGAAAGTTGTATAATCGGACTTTTATATCGCAGTAATTTTTATCATTTACCTCCTACAATAGTATAAATGTATGTCGAAACCTAAACTTTCAGTACTTATTTAATTTGAATGTAATTCCTGAACGAAACGCTAATTATTAGGTGCAGCATTATAGCCTACTTTAAAAAGTAAGGGAAATGTTGTCACAATCACAAATAGCTACGTCGCTATACGGAGTATTAAAAAAAGTGTTAAATATTTAAGGATCATATAAACAAGACGAAATAATGGGTCCCCAAACCAACCATTTGCGAAATATGAGCGATTTTCACGTTTTGTTAATATTTAAAGCCAAAATACACATAATTATATTATCTTAAATTATTATTGAGGTGGCCCAAATTCCTACTCAGGAAGAAATTCAGCACCCTTTCAAAATTGTTAGGTCTTGCTCGAATTGTTCAATTCGTTATTACAAATTAACATGATTAGAAACACGTACTGTTTATACTAAACTGTTTACGTCACCTCAAATACAGAAGTCCAAAGGAGTTAAGTCTGGAGCTTTTGTTTTTCTGGGGTTAAATATTAACAAATGTTGATATAGAAAATAACTCATATTTCAGAAATGGTTACTGTGGGGGTTTAAAAAATATCAAGTGTAACTGATGTACACGCCTCGATCATTTTATTATATATTACCTATATTAAATAAAAATATTATAAAAAAACATTAGTGGATTGATATCTCATCTTCTTGGTGGTTACGGATGCACAACTCCTCTTCCAATCCAATTTTCTCCAAATATATTATTTAAATCATTCCTAACAATCCGCATCAGCTGAAGATAGGTGCCCAGAAACCTTCTATAAATAGAGAATTAAAAGATACGACAAGAATAAATTTAATAGATAAAAACACTTGGACAAACCACTATAAACAGTTGTCTTACTACTCAAATGTTAAAGACGTAGCTGAGGAGGACGAAATGGACTCGCAAAAGAACACAATAGATCTAGTAAGTATAGAAGATTTGAATAAAGCAATTAGAAGATCGAAAACAAAAAAACTACACACGGTATAACCTAAAATTGCTAAAATACACAGGTATATTACTTAAATTCAAACTACTCCACCTAATAAACATATGCTGGAAACAAAGAAGAACAGTTAATTGCCAAAGTAATATTTTATCTTAAAAAAGGTAGTAGAATAATTATAGAGAGATAAGTCTGCTCAACACATGTTATAAAGTATAAGCAAGAATAATAACTTGCCGAGTACCAATAATAGCATAAAATCATGCCTAATGAAGATCTAACCAACAGAGACGACGTATCAGAGAAAACAGAAAACTATTATACGGACCTATACAGCTCCAAAGTAACCCCAAATGATGAGCAAATCACAAAATGAAAGCAAGTCATACAAAACATGGAATCGGAGGAAATATCCGAATTTACCATCCCAGAAATCAACTCTGGAGAAAGTGTCGAATATTATGTCTAGGAGAGAACATAACAAAGAAGGGCAACGTAAGTGACGAAATATCAAGGAGAATACGGCCATCCTGGAGCACCTTTGAAAAATCATCTAATATACTAAAGGCCGATGTACCGAATACGCTAAAAAGAAAGGTTTATAACCAATACGTTTTACCTGTACTGACGTATGCCTCTAACACCACTAGTTCATTTTACATACCTATGTGTAACTAGGCCTACATTTTCCGGAATTAACAAATTTACCTTCATTTCGTCGTAAAGAAGTTTCAAGACGTCCAAATATCTTTTCTGGCGGTGGTCTTCTAGCTTGATCGAATACAAGTAATGATGTGGTACATCTACTGAATAACAGAAAGATACCAACCAACTTCATAAAGACCATCAAAAATATACACTCTAACAATAAAATCCACCCTAAAGCAAAGTTAACTAAACCCATACCGCCCAACAAAGGATTTAGACAAGGGGATTCAGTAAATCTTTACTATTCAACGTACATAGTTATGGCCGAAATTATTAAACAAGTAAGGAAAAAGATATAAAATGGGCAACGAAGAAATTAAAATTCTCTGCTAAGCGGACCATGCAGTTCTTCTGGAGAACAAGGAGGATGACCTGCAAAGATTACTACACATTTTCAATATAGGAAAAAAGGAACTAAACATGATTATATCCGCAGAAGCAACTAAGTGCATGACAACCTGAGTAGACCCCTTATGATGCGAATTAGAAGTAGATGGTGAAGTAATTCAACAGGTAATGTCTTTTAGATATTAGGAATCGAACTATCCAATTGTGGAAATCCTCAAGAGGAGGTCAGACAACAAGTTATTAAGGTAAATAAGATAGAGGGCTGCCTAAACGACACAGTGTGGCGAACAAACTTATAAAAAAAGAAACAAACGCAAGAATTTATAAAGCAACAATCAGACCAATGTTAACTTACAATGCGTAGACAAGCCCGGATACGTCGAAAAATAAAGGCCTTCTGGAGACAGCTCTAAAGAGAATATTACGGAAAATAGCGGGAAAAACATTATTTGACAGAGAGAGAACTGAAAATATTAGGAGGAAATGTAACGTAGAAGATCTAAGCAAATGGATGTACAAAGGAAAACAGGAGTGGAACAAACATGTAACTAGAATGGATGGAGAATGAATAGTGAAAACAGATAAGTCACCAACTGGAAGGGGACGTGTTGAAAGACCACGATAAAGATGGCATGACAATTTAGATACAGAATATCCGAGGATTGTATTGAAGAAAACAGGTCCCGGCCTAGGAAGAAAGAAGGAAGACTTAGTATTGTCATAAGTAGGCAACATTTATCAACTTAGCTCGCGCATTCTGTATACGACCCTTAAATATTTAATACTTTTTCAACATTCTATATATAATACAATCGTGAAATCTACACCACTCGAATGATTAATGAGGAATTGTGTGGCGAATAAGGTAGGTCAGTAGATAAACTGTTAAAGTACAAAACATTAACAGTATTCCACACGATGAAGAATTATTGCAACTTTCACTGCATCGAAGCAACAATAATACAGTACGAGACTTCAAGGAGGCAGATATATCGATCTAAATTGCTAAGTAATGTTACAGTCACGAGTTAACGTTTTCCGGGTATCTTAACTTAGCATTAGAAATCTACACCTCAATATTATTATGGGTTCTCGCATGGAAATGCACGACATGAAAAATATGCGCAACAACATCTCAATTCATCAACATTTAAACAATTTAAAAGTAAAATGACACCATAAAATAATTATGAGCTAATGGAAAATCAAAACGTTAAATTTTAAAATAGCTGGCCTTGTGAATATTATTACCATTATTAATTCTAAATTTAGTTCAGGTGAATGTAACATTAACATAATATTACACCGCGAGTGGTTTTAGTTGATCTATAAAACCCCTATTAAATTATATACCTATTTTCCGCGTAGTTCGAATTACGATAACAGTTGGTAATTAATTTCATTGGATATAATTAAAATAGCAAGTACAACCGCTTCGCAATCAATGCTAATTAATACTAATATTGTGAACTACATTCCGCTACCGTTTGGCCATTTTAGCAACATGGTATTGGAACTACATTCAAATAGTTCGCGCGTCCGAAAGAGTCCATTGTTGTTAGAACTGCGCAAATATAATCATCTTTCTAAATTAAGACAACAATACCTACACACTACGCTATTATAATTAAACCTACGAATTTTAATTGACGAGCTTAAAATTCCACGAATGTTTCCTGCATTCTTGCGTAATTGATTCTGTCCATAATGAGCTATGTAGCGGCTTCTCCTTAAATATTTTCAGTGTTAAGAGGAAAACAAAAAAGCTTACACGTGTACGTGTATGCAGAGGATCAAAGAATATTCCAATCATTTGAATATAACCCGCGAGACTTTGATTAGACAGCGAATCTAGCATACTCTGAAGTAATCAAAGATATTTATTTTGGAAAGCCTCATCTGGGTTACTTTCTGATCACGCATGTATTTAAACTATTAATATAAATCTATGAGACGCGTGTATTTTAATGCCATAGATTGCCGATAATTATAAAATCTTAAAACTAATACGAAGACCCACTGATGGTATACTTTTATAATAAATGCAATTTGCTTTCTACGAGCTCAGTGCGATTACTACAATTTACCGCCCACCATTAGAAACTAATATGTATATGGGTAAGAAAATATAATAAAATTGAAAAGTATTTAAGTATTTTAGTGGCTTCCCATATACAGGAATCCATCAATCAATTTTGTTTATGCAAACAAAGAGCTAAATTAACTACTAAAACTTTTAACAACCACACTGAATGTAACAAGTTGTACGACACAGAGTGAAACTCTGGTCACTCCATGAGAAAGATAATACCAATCAACAGCAGTAAAAATAAGGAATGAAGATGATATAGACGAAATAGAAGCAATCACGACAGATGCAAAACATGTTTAGGAAGAAGGATCAATAGAAGGACAATAGCCAAAACTAAAGGAGAGTCTGCTAGAAGTAACAAAATAAAACCTTTGGAAAAAAAAACAAATAATTGATTTGATGCATATTATCAACATGCTTTGGTCTATCAAAGATAATACGACTACTGTTTGATAGACCAACACAGAGGAGAGGAAGGTTAGAAGACATTGATGAGTCTACGCCGTTACGCAGAGGAAAGAAACCGGAAACCAGTAATTGGTTGATACAATAAATACAGGATACGCCTAAAGGCAAACAAACGAAACAATTATATTTATAAATCAGGACATTTAGAAGAGGTTACCAGCATAAAACCAACAAAATCGAAGATATAATAGGAAAACTATTGTGCAACGAACACGAAATTTTAGATAGATGGAAAGTCTAAAAAATCAATCAGATGAACTGGAAAGATGAGAAAAACTGGAAAGAAAAAATGACTACAATCAAGAAAGAATAGGAAGAGCTCGAACATCAAGAACAAGATGAAGGCGAGATGCTAAAAACAGGAGCTTTGGTAGAGGAAATTAACAATATTAACAATAATAAAGTTCCCGGGCTCAGATTCCATACTGGAAAAATTCCAATTGATGAAAGCAATTCTGCCTAATAAGATATATAAATTATTACGAAATATATGAGAACTAACAGGGGACCATTTAGTTGGCAGAGCGCTCGCGTTCTGGGCAAAACGTTGATTATGGCATTAGTTGGCCAACGTATAAAAACCTAGCCCTGCAACCCACCATACACAGTTATTCAATATGACTTTGGAAACGGTAGGGACTTACAAGTATTCTCTGGTATTTTTGTCTTTCGGAATCAACCGTAAACAGTAGCTCCTACATGCTCCAACATGCCAGCAAAGAGGCTGTTAACGATTTTAAAACTAGAACAAATACCTCAGGATTGGAAAATAAGTATAGTGTGCCACATATTAAACAAAAAAAGAAGCTCTAAATCGACAACCGTTGTGATAATAGCCTACTTAGCACAACAAGCAGATTCCCAACTACCCTACACAATAGACTCCGAGCAGTACCATATAAAAAAGTCAAATAGCCTTTCAGAATAGAAAATCAGCTATAGACCAAACATTGATACTAAAGTAAACAACCGAGAAAACATAGGAGTTCCGGATCGATACCTAGCAGATCAATGTCATTTTAGGTTAAGAAAGTTCAGTAAAATATGCAGATTAAACAATAAGAGCTAGGTCTAACAAACAAAAAAGTTTCGCCAAAAGAATTCCAGAGAACTATGGTGGACAAGGTACGTGCAAAGAATGAATCGAGAAGTTATAACAAAATAAGTGGAAAAACAAATCTCGGGAAGTAGAAAAGGTAGATCATGATTCATGACTAAGTGGTAGATGAACGACACAGTAACAGAAAGGCATGACCACGAGGTATCAATATATAAACCTTCTCTAGAACTTCTATCGTTCGGATTTGACCATTAACTGTAGGTCTTCCATGCATCTGCCTTAGCACTGAGGAGAAGCACGTAGTAGAGAAGAGTGCCGATGCCCAACAGTGGGACATAAGAAGCTGAACGACAAGTTAAACATCAACACCAAAACAAGTCGAGCATAGCAGAACTTAGTTAACCTATATGTGTGTTTTTTCTACAGATGTGGATAAGCATCTTTGCTATTTTTTCTCACAACTGTTAAACGTAATTATAAGCTAATCGGTACATTCACCTTTTCTCAAGATTTTTAACAGCTTCTGCTGTTTACGTTTATTGTTCCTTCTTCATTTTTGATAAATCATATGGGACATGTTGTTGTTGAGGTACTGCATATAAATATTTCCGTTCTATTATATTGTTAACAAATATTTTGTATTTCATAATGCACAACCACATTCTTTGAAATCGTTCTGTGAACTAAACTACTATATAAAGTCGTATAAAGACATCAACGTCAAGGATATAGGCAAAAGTTGTATATACATGTAATACCATATCAAAATAGTAACTGATGTGTGCAAACAATACTAAGCCTGTATTCGAAGACTGCTCGACTAGTTTCCAATAAGATCTCTTTTGTAACAGTAGCACAGAAATAGCTGAGTTAATAGAGCGCTCTCCTTCTGAACAATCATTATAAATCGTTTGGGTTACAAACTGAAACACCCCGATGTAATTAATAACACGTCTTGTACTGCAACGCATTACATAAATTACCAATCCGATTTTGGCAACCATGGAACCTTTAGTCTATGTATCGTTCAAATGCGATCCTATAGTATAGGTCCCCCTAGCGCTAGGGAGAAGTACGCGGTAAAGTATCGGTGCCCAGCAGTTGGTCGTGAAGGTCATTAACGACCTTGATTGATGAATATGACCTTCTGGAAAATTGATTTCCGGAAATTGGAGATTAATTTTTAAGCTAAAGGAACTTTGTCATTTTTTGAGTTTTCGCCATTTGGAAAATAAACTCTCAATAATGGAAATATGTGGATAATGCCAATAATACTAGAGTTTATAAATATAATGGGATTTCAATTTTAAACATAGCAATCAGCAAATTTTAAATATAAACTACTCCAAAATGAATAGGTATAGTGCAGTATAAGACACGCAAAGGCAATATCCACTCCATTTATAATAAAACTACCAAACCACGAAATGTAACGCCTTTTTTAGTAATGAACATGAAAATTACAACAAAGGCACGTTTAAAGGAGAAATTTCACACTATTATAATGAAAATCATTATT
>JABXWE010038129.1:0-14033 GCA_014611495.1 Limonius californicus
CGTCCCTTACATACTAAACATTCATGCAACATGCACCCTAAACTTAACTAAGCAAATGCGGTCGCCCCAGTCGGGATTCGATCGCCCCAACGGAGCAACTGCATTTACTGTGACCTCGAGTGGCCAATGCGTTCTCGCACTCGACCACCGTGGTCCCTTGAATACATAAACTAGAATGGGTGCTAATACGATTTTCATACATATAACTCGTGTATGATAAAAATGGGAGTTTAAATTACTCGATCAACTGGTTGAATTAATTGAAGGTATCTACAAGATGTTTAGAAATAGTTATTTAGCGCATGCTTTGAGGTATACAGGGAGTATAATAAGTTGAGATAACGCGGCTCGTGGCGTTTTTTAGCAGTGCATACTGAAAACAAAACAGCTAAAATATTTATTTTTACACAAGTCTCTTAAAGTCGAATGATGCGCATCTTTAACAATAAAACTAAACGAGTAGATATTATCGATCAAAGTAATTCTTCATCAATAAACTTAAGATATTAACAATAGAAATGACTTGTTAAATTAGAAGATTTTTGATCCTAAAATTTTGCTGAAGCATGACATTTAGATATGGCGTCAAGGCATTTAAGCAAGGCTGATAGCAATTTCTGTTTAATTTGAAACTGCTGTTCCGAATGTTACAGTTGTCAAACACATTATTCTGTTCCTTTTTAAAATTCGGTTTCAGTTGCAGTAACGGAATACACATTTGCTGAGTATACTATAATGATTTGGATTCTTGGAGAGGTCGGTGGTAATTGTAATGCAGCGGCAAATCTATACGCTGAAAGCTATCCAAATAGGACATCCAAACCACGCAGTTATTAAACGACTACGAGGGAGAGAGGAAGTGTTGGTCCAAAAAGAGGTAATGGTGATCGTAAGGCAGCCCAATATCGACGAAAGTGTATTAGGTTTAATTGTTTGGGAGCCTACGTGTACGTGGTATTTCTCGGATAGACATACCAAAGTCGACAGTACACAAAATATTACAAGACATGGAGCCGACTCGAGGGTCAATCCTGGATTACGCCAGGCCAACCCCATATCAGTAGGTGGGTAGGGATGTAATGGATAGGGTGGGATCGGGTCGGGTATTACACAACGCTAGCATGCCTGCAATGCATACCACAAGACACCGCTGCTGCAACACCGGGTTTTGAGTTCGTAACCGAGATGCGATTATGCATTTTAACCTAATAACTTTGGGATCAAAGTTTCACATTGTTCTTATTTCATTTCTATCTATTGTTCTAAGGGTACAGATTACATCTATCTTAGTTTCCTAATAGCTATTAAACTGCTTAGTATTTACTCCCAAGCTTCTTCAACTGTTCATTATGCGATTATGCCTTAACACCTAATAGCTGTGGTATCAAGTTTTACGTTGTTCGTATTTCTTATCTATCTATTGTTTTAAGGTAACAGATTGCTCCGATCTTAGCTTCCTAATAACTAATTAATTACTTAATCTTTACCGCACTGATTACCACTGTTTTGCCACTTAGTTGGAAGTTCGATTCTGGATTGTACTTCCTTCGTATCCCTAACCGTCCCCTCTGCAGTTGACCGCTAGATATCCATCGGTTGCTTTCCCACTAGTGCATGTTTCGTTTCTTCTCCTTTGTTTTCCCCTTCCTCACTCGTTCTTCTTCTTCTCCGTTAGCCTGTTCTTCTTCAGCCGATTTTTGATCGGATTCTTGCATTAGTACGTAGATTCTTCTTGCCTCCCTTGGTATATCCCTAATATACTCTGCCTTACTGTTAATTGTGAAATATTTTGAATTTTGCCTCAACCTCGACTGTTAACTTATTTTTTGTTGGCCCTTTTTTTCGTTTTAACTACTCAAAATAGTACCAAACGCGACTTTTGTGGTTTCCAGCCTGACCCATCCGGATCTACGCTTTAAATTAGTTAAGTTAGATTAGTTTAAATTGAATTAAACGAGATTATAGGAGATTATAGTGTCAGATCGTTTTCCCTTTACTTGTAGACACCGAGACCTAGATTTGCCCTAATTGGCCTACCCGGATCTACGCACTGAAATGAATTGCAGTATCTTAAATGACATTGAAATAATTAAAAATTGAAAAAATTGAGATTAAATTTTACCAGTCGGATATTACTTTTAGAGGTTGCAATTTCCTGAACATAAAATATCCCTGATATACTCTACTTTGCAATTGAATATGAGATATTTTTTTATTTTTGGCGGTAGCCTTCTTTGTTAAATCGTCCTAAGTTGAACCCCTATCAGCTTTCTAGCCCGCCAGCAAAATAGTAAACGCGACTATTTTTCCCCATCAGGAGTGTGTCCCTTGATTGAAGTCACACTTGACTGACTGCTGCAGCCGAGAAATGTTTTCCTGGCAGTGGGCCCCAATCGGAAATATTATCGTCGGGTTGAACTTTTATGGCCGTTTAACAAGAGTTTCAGTTTTTGGTTGCGATGGCTTGCTATGTCTTCTACCTGCGTCCTAGCTCGTCGCTTTTACCCGGAATGCGTCCCTAGAAGCCTATCCGCTTATACCGTTTTGCATTCATTTGCTACGCAAGGCCTCCGTTTTAATTTCTATTTATAAATTTTTTATATATAATTTTATTTTATTTTATTGATTACTAATACTATCAGCGACTACAAGAGCCTACAAAAGACTACTCAAGCTTCACTTATCTTTTACTGCATTTCCTGCGTTTACCGCTTTCCCCCCGTCCTGTTGTTTCTTTGTCGGTCGCGTATCTTTCACCTTTGATCGATCTTCAGGTAGATCCGCTAGAGTTCCTCCCACCTTTCGTCCCAGGTTCGTACACACACGCACTTGAATTGCACACACTGGAATTTGATTTGCACCCAAAATATTTCTAAAAGGCTCGCTAAGCAATTCTATTCGAGAGCGCCTAAAACACGTCCGTACTCGAGAGCGTTACCCATGCAAGTCGTGTTGATGCTGAAAATTTCCTTCTTCTTCTTCTTCTTCTTCTTCTGTGTATAGGGCAATGGCCTGATATTTTATAAATTAAGATTTTCAAATATAATTGGACAATGTTCCACTGATAATTAGACAAAATATGTGGTACCAACAAGATGATGCCTCTAGGCCATTATAGAATCATGGTTAGAGATTGGCTTCGAAATCATTTTCCAGACCGGTGTTTTCCACATGATGTAACACTCTTAGATTTGTATTTATGGGGATATCCGAAGGATTGGGTAAATGTCACAGTGTCACACCGTAGAACATAGAACATGCACATTAGACTGTTGCCAAGTTCCACTTCTTTTCGTGCTTGGTGTGAAGAAACTAGCCTACGGAAAATAAATATTTTAGCTGTTTTATATTTAGTGTTTATTGCTGATCATCGGGGGTTTATGGCACATCCTGTATAGATAGGTATCACTACGATGAAGTTTCTGTGTCCGCATTAAAAACATAACAACATTCAATCTAAATAAATAATCGCATAGAGTAACCGACAAATAAGTTACGAAATACACTGTACATACCGTACAATTTCCAAAATATGCCAGTTTGCAAACTATAGATACAAGAATTTCTAATAGATATCAAAGGTAACGTATGTTAAACTTAAAAACCAAGACGAAGCTAATCAGATGCACTTTTAAATATCCTAGAAATTAGAAGGCTTGGGAACCGTTTATGCTCGTACTTAATAATATTTTAAGAAAATTAAATTGTGTTAAATACCTACGCTTTTAATTAATCGTCGACTACGGTTAGACGCAGTTACTTATGTAGATTGAATATTGATCATTTCTATACAAGCGAATAGAAAACTCGACCTAGCAATAACAAAGCATCTTAAAGTCAAGTTTAACAACTGAAACTTATGAGAATTGAAAGTGATTGCAGGTCGTAGACAGTTTTACGTAAGTAAAAGCTTCTATTGAAAATTATGCTGATACTGCTGTAGAACATGTGTTTATAAATACTAAACTATATCAACATAAACTCTTAAAGAACAGAAACCAATTGGGGGAAATAATAGCAATTTACACATCTTATTTGGGACACCATTCCGTTTAGTCGGACAGTAAAATTTCGGCTCAAAACATGCAATACAATTGCAAGATAATATTATCACAAGCAGAAAAAAACAGAGAAATTCAATGAAAACAGCACTTGAAATGTGTGTTTTTTAAATCTTGTTCATTAAACATCACATATTATTCAGGTTGTCGCCGCGGATTCACACATAGGCATCGTTGAGCGTGGTGGAGTTAATGTACATTCGGTAACAGCTACACCGTATATGTAGACTCGCCTTTTCACTATTTTATATAGCTCTTGGCTAGATGCCAAGAAATGACATGACACTTTCAAGTAAAATGCTTTGCTGAAAAAAATTTAAAGCCAGCCACGTAACTCAAATCATCGTTCACTCCCTGAGTTAACTGTTTTGGAATTTACTAAAAAATGTTTTTTTCGCGAGTTGTACTTTTTGTGATACAGATTAATAATTATACATATGTATATATTATATATTGTTTTTCATGTACATTTTATTTTTCTATAATTTATGTCTTTGTTCAAAAATTTATAAAAGTGTAAGATAGGTACCTACCCATACTGTAATTTTGTGTGGCTTTACAAATATTTGGGGCAGCCTCTTAGTGGAGCCAAAATATAGTCCCAACATGTCCCGATTAAGCGGAATCGACCCTACTTGCAAACGTATTCACATTCAATTTAATTTGTTTGTTAATTGCTTCTGGCCTTATGTCGTAAAATTCATATTCATTGATAAGCAAATATAATATAACTAATAATTTTAACAGATTAGCATTCGATTTATGTGTTAGCATATTGATATACGTATAAACTAAATAAATCGAATGATAATCTGTGTAAATTATTAGTAATATCCACTTATTACCTAGTCTTAATATTTGTACAATTCTGCATTTGGATCGACAAGTACATCAAATATTTACAATACAACAACCAGATCCATAAAGCAATTTGCAATTATTAATGTTTTCTTGTTGTGAGGCGTTATTATATAACATTTAAACAATTTGTATTTAAAACAACAATCGAACAGTGGCTTGAAGCTCTCCCGCAACTATGGTATATTACACCTAAGTTTAGTTTAAGTTTAAGTTTTTCTTAGAAGTGCGCATGCACAACAGATAACTATGTCCTTAATTAAACAAAGTAAATCTTCCAAAGTGTGTGGTGGTAGCTCAGTTGGTAGAACGCTCGCTTTCTGAGTAAAACGTCGATTCTGGCTTGTCATCTTGTCTGCAACCCACACCACACACATTTCCCGATCCGGCTTGCAACCGTTGGATCTTAATGCTAAAAACCTTCTCTGGAATTTCTGTCGTTCGGATTCAACTTTAAACTGTAGGTCCCCCATGTGTCTACCTTAATGCTGAGGAGAAACACGTGGCAAAGAAAAGGCCGATGTTCAGCAGTGGGACAAAAAGCCTGTCAATGATGAATTAAATAATCCAAATCGGAGCTCCACGGTACTCCCAATGTTGCCAAATATGTAGCCGAAACTGGCATTGCCGTTTTTAAGGTATAGCGAATAAATGTAAAAGTGTAGAAGGTCTCCAACGCCAGCTGGAGACTTTCTCAGTTCAATCAAAGAAAAAAACCTAGCCAGTTTTACTAAATGCTATATATTACGGATATAATGGCATGGTGTGTCGTTGCCGAATGCCACACTCTGAACTCTATTGACGAACTTGTGCGACTTTGCCAAACTGACGTGTTTTACAACACCTAAAGTGTCATTGGATACAATGCTTACCTAAACTAAACCTTACAAATTATCACCTAATATCTAAGGAAAGGCGAATAAAAAGATATCAGACAAAAATACTCCAAACACTTTTTTAAATTCTTCAACTAACCAGGATATCAAGCTGATTCATCTTAGCAGACTCACTCTGCACATACAGGGTGTATAAAAATCGGCGGCAAAAATCAACATCATTCTCGATGAAATAGTAAGCAAAACTTATAACAAAATTTTAATTTTTAGTAAGCTCAGAATTATGACTTCTCTTAAATTTTTATATTCGTTATCTTGCTCTTGAAAAAAAACAGTAAATCTAACGCTGGGTATTTTTTACATCATATCGGGGATTTTACTCTCTTATCTAGAAAGCTTCTTTCTGTCTTTTACATTTTAAATGAATCAGCATGTATATTTTTATCTATTTCAGTAGATTTTTCCCATCCAACAGGATTTTCCTAGGGGAAGTGCAAGAAGAAGGCATTGCAATATGATTACAGTAGTCGGCCTCGGTGGTCTAGGGACGCGGGGTCGAACCTGGCCGAGGTCAGTGAGATTTTTTTGCAGTGATTAGAGATGCTTGGAAAACCGCGTCCTAGATCTCTCTTTTAAATCAATAATCATGATTTCAGTTGTGTAGAAGGTCTCCATCGCCAGCCGGAGACTTCCTTAGTTCAATCAAAAAATAAAATCACTTTTAGTAAATCTTTTATTCTTCTAACGGATACAATGTCATGGTCCTTTTGCGTGCGAACGTCATTCGTCTACCATGACGGCATACATGTGCGGCGTTGCCAAATTGACTTGTCTCACGACACCTAAGTGTCATTAGATACAATACTTGCTTAAGCTAAACCCTACAGTTACAATATGATCTCATTTCAATCAAAGAAATAAACGGTATTCCCAATGTTGCCAAATATTTAACCGAAACTGTCATTACTGTTATACAAAATAAATGTAAAAGTGTAAAAGATTTCCATCGCCAGCTGGTGATTTTCTCAAGTCAATCAAAGAAAAAAAATTTAATCACTTCTACTTATTTTCCTAACGAATATAATGCCATGGTTTGTCGCTGCCGAACGCCATACTCTGAACTTTGTTGACCAACTTCTGCGGCGTTGTCAAACTGACGTGTCTCACAATACCTAAAATGTCATTGGATACAATACTTTCCTAAACTAAACACTACAAAAGCAAAATATTAGAGTTTATAAAATAAAGTATGCTAATATACTTTATCAAAACTTTACTAAGTATGTATACAAGGTATTTCAGAATATCATTCCACTTATATCATCTAGAACTCATCAAAATAAGCTAGAAAGTGTATATAAAGGTAGGTCGAAATATGTACCACTAAAGAGTTATAGATTTTTTTCTTGAATATCTCAAAAGGTAATAAAGTTTTTATCACCAAATTTGGTACAGACTTACAGATACGTCATTTATGTCGACAACACACTCTAGAATGAGGTTTTCTAAAGGTTTCAACCTAAACTTTTTTTGTGTAATCCAATTTTAATCTAATGCTGTTTATTTAATAGAACAATTTGTACAAACATTTTTTTCTGAGTAATTTTTAATTAAAATCGTTGCTCTAATTCAATGATTTATTAAAATTTCTGTTAACACATCTAATAAATCTCAATCAATAAAATTCAGATTGTTGGCAGTTTCTGATAGCTGCTTCTTCGAATGCTTATTGATTAATAATGAACTAATTTTATTTGAAAACAGAACTTCGGGGTAGGTTCCTCAATTACTTATTTTCAAAACACGATTTGGAAAGAATAGGTGCAATTCCCGACAATCTCGGCAGATACAAATGTTGTGATCTTAGGGCACATAAATATTTTTAAAAATACGCGGGATCCTTTTATATCTAATAAGATCTTAATTTTATGTTGAACATATCTGGCGGAGCGATGGCAACCGATAAAAGTCCCGTTTGAATAGAATTCTAAACATTTTCCAGCATGAGAGAATCCCTCGTCCTCGTTGGCAAATCCATATAAAATTACGCCTGGATTTGTAAAGTTATCCGTGGTCGTTCCGTTCGAAGACGATTGTTGAGGAAATGGCGCTGACGTCGGTTTGTCTTCATGTGTCCCGCTGTTGGATTTATCTAGGAGCGGTTGTCACTACGACTGAACGTAATCTAATCCGGCATAGCCAACGGCCATTTGCAAACGTACAATCTAGCGGAATGAGACTCAGGCCAGGACTGACTGGTTATCTTCATAACTCCCGGAAACGGCTAGCGTTTTCCACTTTTCCAGCCAACCCACCGACGAATGGCAACGGTTGCGTTTCCTAAACATTCATTTAACAAAAAAGAGTAATGGAATGACAGTTCTATACACAACTGTTTTGATATTAGTTATTTTATTTATATAAAAGTATTTCTTTCTACTTTCTCAGAATAAGGACAAATTAAGTTATAAACCGTCCTGGGATTTTATTTAATATACTTCACGATATACTTCGTACTAAAACGCGATCATTTACTCAATAAAACTACAAATAAACTATGTCCTAGAAAATATAACGTCTAAATAAATGCCGAAGGAAAAATCGGAAAAGTCTTTAGAAAACAGAGATAACGTAATAGAGTAATTGCTTCTCACGTGAATTACACCCAACTCACGAGTATATAATATCCCGAATTACAGCCTTTATTAATAATATTGAAGTTTGTGTAAAAAACTCATTATATTGTTTCCGGTCTTTTATAGGAAATCAATCCCTGGCCATTCTTTCTCAATTAGCATCAATTAAAAATGGAGCAGAATATACAGATTTTAGAGTGGAAGCTCGGATGTAACTATGATTTTAGAAAAAGCTTCCTGTTGAAAACGCAGGAAAAAACCAATGACTTACAGGGTACTAAAAGTTTTAAATAAAGAAAACAATAATGTAATAAATCGCATAAACAATTTAAAAATAATTATTTCAATCTTATAACAACAAAACAATCATTGATCATTGTTTCTCGAAATTATAGCAATCGAAACTCGACCTTAAGGTGAATATATCGGAGTCGAAACAGAGAACCTAGCTATGATTGCCGTAATAACTAAGCGATACAAATTTGATTGAATAGGAAAAATGCTAAAAATAAACTTTTAAATGCGTTTCTTTTTATTTTCATTAGGTATTCTTAAAAGTATCGCATAATAGAATGGCTTGAAGAATTCGAAATCGCATTGAATCGCACGTTTGCACGTTATTGAGTTAAATATGGCTTACTAGTACCTTAATAGATTTAAAATTAATGATTCCAATCAAATCACAGGAAGTCGACGACCGACCAATTTTACTTGAAATTATAGGAATCGAAAACCAACCTTGAGCTGAATATCAATCAATCAACAGATTTTCACGTCCTATTACTGGGCACAGGCCACATCTCCGTCACGCGTTTCTCCTCACTACTGCCACACTACTAGCGTATATAACTCTTATGCTGCAACCCACCACACACAATTTCCTAATCTGGTTTAAAACCGTGGAATCTTATAGCTAACAACCTCTGTAAATTCTGTCATTTGGGTTTGGCGTTAATCTGTAAGTCTCCCGTGTTTCTACCTGATTTCAATATACCCAACATAAATACTTGATAAATAACCTGGGCACCAGGGTCGCCTTATCCATTAGGCCGACTAGGCATAATGCCCGGGGCCTACGAACATTTTAGGACATACGAACTTTTATTGTTCTACAGTATTTCAGTTGAGGACCCAGGATTTTGTGTCAGCAGACCTCTAGGAATATAAGTGCCTAGACCCTACGAACCTTATAGGACCTGCAAACTTTCATAGTTCTTCAATATTTCAGTTGAGGACCCAAGATGTTTTGTTAGCAGAGGTACAGAGACCTCTAGGAATATAAGTGCTTAGGGCCTAGGAACCTTATAGGATCTACGAATGTTTACAGTCCTACAATATTTCAGTTGAGAACCAAAGTTTTTGTGTCGGCAGATGTACAGAGACCTCTAGGAATATAAGTGCTTAGGGTCCACGAACCTTTTAGGGCCTACGAACTTTTATAGTCCTATAATATTTCAATTGAGGACCCAGGATTTTGTGTCGACAGAGGTACAGAGACCTCTAGCAATATAAGTGCTTAGGGCCTACGAATCTTTTAGACCTAAAAATTTTTATAATCCTATTATATTTCAGTTGAGAACCCAGGATTTTAAGTCAGCAGAGGTACAGAGACCTCTAGGAATATAAATTCTTAGAACCTACAAACTTTTTAGTACCTACGAACTTTTATAGTCCTACAATATTTCAGTTGAGGACCCAGGATTTTGTGTCGGCAGAGGTATAAAGCAATATAAGTGCCTAGGGCCTACGAACCTTGTTGGACCTACAAATTTTTATAGTCCTATTATATTTTAGTTGAGGAGCCAGGATTTTGAGTCAGCAGAGGTACAGAAACCTCTAGGATTATAAATGCTTAGGACCTACAGACTTTTTATGACCTACGAACTTTTATAGTCCTACAATATTTCAGTTGCGGACCCAGAATTTTGTGTCGGCAGAGGTATAGAGGAATATAAGTGCCTAGGGCCTACGAACTTTGTAGGACCTACGAATTTTTATAGTCCTATTATATTTTAGTTGAGGAGCCAGGATTTTGAGTCAGCAGAGGTGCAGAGACCTCTAAGAATATAAGTGCCTAGAGCCCACGAACCTATTAGGATCTACAAATTTTTATACTTCTGCAATATTTCAGTGGAGGGCCCAGGATTTTGAGTCAGCAGAGGTGCAGAGACCTCTAAGAATATAAGTGCCCAGGGCCCACGAACCTATTAGTATCTACTAACTTTTATACTCCTGCAATATTTCAGTTGAGGGCCCAGGATTTTGAGTCAGCAGAGGTATAGGGACCTCTAGGAATATAGGTGCTTAGGGTCTACAAACTCTTTAGGACCTGCGAACTTTTATAGTCCTACAATATTTTAGTTGAAGACCCAGGATTTTGAGTCAGCAGAGGTACAGAGATCTCTAGGAGTATAAGTGGTTAGGACCTACGAACCTTTTAGGACCTGCGAAGTTTTATAGCCCTACAATATTTCCAAGATTTTGTGTTAGCAGAGGTATAGAGATCCCTAGGTATATAAGTGCCTAGGGCCCGTGAACCTATTAGGGTCTACGAACTTTTATAGTCTTACAATATGTCAGTTAAGGACCCAAGATTTTGTACCAGCAGAGGTACAGAGACCTTTACAAATATAAGTGCTTAGGGCCCACGAACCGTTTAGGACCTACGAACTTTTATAGTCCTACAATATTTCAGTTGAGAACCTAGGATTTTGTGTCGGCAGAGGTACAGAGGAATATAAGTGCCTAGGGCCTACGAACTTTGTAGGACCTACGAATTTTTAGAGTTCTATTATATTTTAGTTGAGGAGCCAGGATTTTGAGTCAGCAGAGGTGCAGAGACCTCTAAGAATATAAGTGCCTAGGGCCCACGAACCTATTAGTATCTACGAACTTTTATACTCCTGCAATATTTCAGTTGAGGACCCAGGATTTTGAGTCAGCAGAGGTATAGGGACCTCTAGGAATATAGGTGCTTAGGGTCTACAAACTCTTTAGGACCTGCGAACTTTTATAGTCCTACAATATTTTACTTGAAGGCCCAGGATTTTGAGACAGCAGAGGTACAGAGACCTCTAGGAGTATAAGTGGTTAGGACCTACGAACCTTTTAGGACCTGCGAAGTTTTATAGCCCTACAATATTTCCAAGATTTTGTGTTAGCAGAGGTATAGAGATCCCTAGGTATATAAGTGCCTAGGGCCCGTGAACCTATTAGGGTCTACGAACTTTTATAGTCTTACAATATGTCAGTTAAGGACCCAAGATTTTGTACCAGCAGAGGTACAGAGACCTTTACAAATATAAGTGCTTAGGGCCCACGAACCGTTTAGGACCTACGAACTTTTATAGTCCTACAATATTTCAGTTGAGAACCTAGGATTTTGTGTCGGCAGAGGTACAGAGGAATATAAGTGCCTAGGGCCTACGAACTTTGTAGGACCTACGAATTTTTAGAGTTCTATTATATTTTAGTTGAGGAGCCAGGATTTTGAGTCAGCAGAGGTGCAGAGACCTCTAAGAATATAAGTGCCTAGGACCCACGAACCTATTAGGATCTACGAACTTTTATACTCCTGCAATATTTCAGTTGAGGACCCAGGATTTTGAGTCAGCAGAGGTATAGAGACCTCTAGGAATATAGATGCTTAGGGTCTACAAACTCTTTAGGACCTGCGAACTTTTATAGTCCTACAATATTTTAGTTGAAGACCCAGGATTTTGAGTCAGCAGAGGTACAGAGACCTCTAGGAGTATAAGTGCTTAGGGCCTACGAAACTTTTAGGACCTGCGAAGTTTTATAGCCCTACAATATTTCCAAAATTTTGTGTTAGCAGAGGTATAGAGACCCCTAGGAATATAAGTGCCTAGGGCCCATGAACCTATTAGAATCTACGAACTTTTATAGCCCTACAATATTTCAGTTGAGGACCCAGGATTTTGAGCAGCAGAAGTACAGAAAGCTCTAGGAATATAAGTGCCTAGGGTCCACAAACTTTTTAGGACTTACAAACTTTTATAGTCCTTCACTTCTCTCCAGCTCTCCGGTATATATATAAACGCGATACATGCTCGGTAGATGCGCACCAGGTGAGCATGTACCAAGTACCGTCCCCATTGTAATCGGGCTGGAAAGACACCGTTCACTCCTGGCGACTTGTAGGGATGGAAGGAATTTATAGCCCAGGTTATTTTGACACCCCGTACGACCTAGTCCGTCACTTCCCAATCCTCCTCGGTGAGAGGTGGGGATCGGGCAGCGGCCATACACGGTCGGGGGTGACAATACAGCTTGGTAAATGTGTTTGAATTAACGCTTGCGCGGTTTCTTCAAGTTTGGTTTAAAGGAAACATCCCCTTGCTTGAGACACCCTGGTTGTTGATTGGGGTCAGCGAGGTATTCTGCCTAGTAAATCTTCTCTGGAGTAGAAATGTTTACACATCCCGTGGTTTGGAGCGCACATTAAGCTGAAGGTGCTCTATGTCTGTGGCACTCTAAACGCGCAGCACAGGCATAGGAGAGAAGGCTACGTCTCGTAAGAGATTAAGCATTCGAAGAAGAAGAACAACGCATGTAGAGCATTTCCATTACAATATGCGTAAATGAGAACAATTTCAGCATATTATCTGCACTACAACATTTCACTATTTAATTTAAGAACCAAATAAACTCAACAAAATTCAGATAATTTTGTCAGCGGTTGGCACTGATACTTCAAATAATTAATGCAATTTTGCTTTGTCTTGTTTTTTAATGGCCACTTGCTTTTAAGGTTGTAACTTAATTATGCCACTAAAAATTCCATCTCCTGCAGTTTCGTAATTAATTGGAATAAGACCTATATTTATTGCACTTTCTTATTCAAAATTACCCCACTAATCAAATGCCAAATTACACTAGTTGTGAAACACCCTGTATAGCACGTAAAATATGTTTGTCAATTCCAGTATTGCAAATGTAAACAACTTTACAACGATATTCGTATGGGAGAGCTATTCGCGCTGGTTATTACTCGGATGGCTGAACCAGTATGTGCTTCGGAGGCCACGTAAAGCTGTAGGTCCCGGTTGTTACATCCATATCTTTGACAACCATAAACGATGTAGTGGAACTTCTCTTCTACGTTCGGCGGGTAAGGGCTAGCCCTCTGTCAGCATACGTGCAAACTAGCTACTTTTAGGTACTTACCAGGCTATTAGCATATACATAGAAGAAGGAAACTTAATTATTTACTTTAAATAGTTTATCACGGGTATTATACTGTTTTGTAAATAGAAGAGTGTTCGCAGAAGTTTTATGGTACTGGAAGTGGTGGTAAAACCTAAGTTGTTAATTGACATATAGTTATTTGTAACATATTATTTTCTATAACAACTGTACTACTAATAAATACTGCTGATGCTTGTTTTTTAATCAAAATAGAGTAATAGGTTAAGTTGTAAGAATAAGTAATACTTTTTTGTTTGGTTATCAAACCTTCCGTTCGGGGTTGATTTTAGCCAATGGAATATCATCTACCAATCGTAATTAACTTATCCCTAAAAGTTTGCCATTGAACCGCAACAACATGCTCATACCTATACATTTCTCAATTGAGTGCAATCATAATGCAATCCGGAACATGTATTCCAATGCGGTCGGAG
>JABXWE010038130.1:0-13920 GCA_014611495.1 Limonius californicus
AATAATAATATATAACAATATATATATATATATATATATATATATATATATACACGATTATTTACGTGTGTTTCCTTCGCTCGAAGATATGAATCATACCTAAAGTACAACAAATGAATAAAGTAATGTATTTCGTAGTTCTATACATATAACAATGTGCCGTGGTTTCTGCGGGGTGAAACAAGGTTCAATCTTGGGACCTTTATTTTTCATAGTCGAACTAGACAATTTTGATGAAAATATACACTTCTATAGAGTTTAACAATATTTATATAGATATTATCTCTTCTTCTCTATCTAACCTGTATTGACTTTACAGTAATTCATTTCCGGTATACCTTCTTATTTTCTATAAGTCACTTTATTTCAATGATTTTTCACAGCTTCTTTTTGCATAGATACCACGTTTTTCCGAGTAGGTTCGTTCGTCTGTTCTCGTCAACTTCTACCTATGTTGCTGGTCTTAGATTATTTCCTCCCGTATCCCTACTACCTGACAACCCCATTTTACTGACTGCTTTCTATGTAACTCAGTAATGTCGTATGTTTCCTCGTATTATGTAATTCTATCTTTTTTTGTATTTTTCGTTACATTTTATTGATATATTACTTATAAATAAGTTATTTTTTGTATGTAATCTTCAGTTAGTGTTGCAAACCATAGAAAAGTGTGTATATATCCGAAATGAATATCTTTGAGTGTCTCCATAGATAATATGGTTTTAGAACTTTACCAGGTCTATCTGCTAATTAATTGTATGTCGTTCCAGCTTCCGTAATAATTGTTTATGAGTTTCAGAATTTGCTCACTTATTCCAAAATTCTTAATTTAACGTACGGCTTTCGTATTTACCTATTCAAATAATTTTGCTTGCGTTGTTGTTTAAGCCATTCTTTTCGAGCTTTTGATTCTATACATTTATTGCTGGTTGTAATTATTTATTCCCATTTGCTACGATTTAAATATTTACCCTAGCAATACTATTATGAGTTCGGATCTTGGTAGATTGATAAATGATATAAATTCATTATCTAAAAATAAACCCCAATAAATCACCCTTCCTGCGGTTTGGTAAAAATAAAACACGCGATGTTTTACAGTTACTAAATATCTGTATTAACAAGAGCAAATAGCTTGTCAATACTTCGTTAAAAGACTATAGTAATAATCATTACGATACAGATTTAGAAATTATGTTATTTAAGTGATTTGAAATATATACGAGTATATACTGTACTACACAAATCCTCTGGTTTCTCTTGGGATCATAGAACATCCACGCAGCTTTTCCATTCATTTCTATCTTGGACGAGCACGAGACTATTTTTGTTCAGGATTTTCCTGTGTTTTTTTTTATTTCGGTTAGTGTACTTCGCCTCCAGGTATTATAAGGCCGACCACTCTTCCCTTGCGAGTTACATTCCACTACCATACTTGCTATCGTATACAGTGGTTTCTTTAGTAACGAGAAATTTGTTTCCGTTGCCACGTTTGATTTACAGTAATATCGGTTCCTGAGCTGCGAATCGTGTTCCTGGTTATTGTACAAATTCTTTTGCATATCATTTTTAACACTTACTAACAAATATTATATGTTTCTGAGAGTTAACATTTCAAATCTTCCTGCCATGTAGCAACACTGGTCTATTAAATATACTTATTTTTTGTTCTGTCTACTGGGGAAAGCTTCCACACTATATTTTACTAATTGAACATGGAGCGTATCCTGTTAATCCTACACTCGATGTGCTACTGCGAACTTCTATTTATTATAATACCTGTTAAAATAACTTTTTATAAGCTTTTCATCAAATAGGTGTGTTATAGTATATCGTACTTGTTCCCTTGTTTTAGTTATGTTGATTTGAGTCCCACTGAGTTTGACTGATGACATAGGGCATTTAATTTGCCTTGCGTCTCTGTGAAGAGTTGCAAGAATAACCACAAATTATGTGGATAATCTAGATCTGCCAGGCGATACCGTTGGTATTTCATTATTATATCTAATACAATAATAAGTTAAATGTCCACCGGTTTTGTAGGAAAAAGTCTAGGGCTATTGCTATTCTCTAAAATGATGTGTTTTATCCTACTGATGGTTCAACCTCTGGCCAACTAGAGGATTTGATTGCTCTACAGATTCTGGAGTAGGTCTAAAATTAGCTTGGACTCTTTGAATATACAGTTTTGGATTCTTGATAATACACGTGTCAATATCTTGCTGACCATACCTTGTAAGGGTATTTCCTGTTCCCTTTTCGGCCCCCAAGGAAGCGTTTCTGTGGTATTTCAACTATTAGTCGCTCTTCCTAATTTGCTGATATGTAAACATATCGTTAGCAGACTTCTGTCTGAATCCCATGTCGCCTTTTATTATTTGATGGTTCTTCTAACTTGAAATATGATGAAGGGTTTGCCTGATTGCGAATCGTTTATCTATCCATGTGACCGTCCTTTTCTCTAAAGTAATCCTTCAAGCTGATTAATTTGATTATTTCATGACAGTAGATCATTCATCCTTATTCCGTATAGATTGATTCCTCTTGGCGTATTTATTGACAGTTTAGTATGTGTTAGTACTTTTAACTATGGTGTCTTATCTGCTTGCTGTGTGAGTTATTTTGCTTTGTGTTTAAGCTTTTTTGCAACTACTTTGCATGGTTGCTACATTTAATTCGCCGCAATAACAACCTTCGCTGTTCTTTAAAATTGCACTGGTTGGTCTTTTGGATGCCATTGTATCCGAATGGACGTAAATGTACAATACTATTTGTACAAATGTAATTAATATATTCATGTATAATATAGGCATATGTGATTGGTTGAAAAAGCAGTTGGAGTTTGTTAATTTTACATTTGCCCTGATTTATTATATATATATATATATATATTGCTGTTATATTATAATGGGGGGCTTAAATACTAATTGGGCAAAAGTGTCATTTAAAGGGTTTATTATGATTTGTAGTGTAAATTAATAATATATTAAAAATGGGTTTTGACAGCATGACAGTTTTCCCATCTGTCATAATCTTTGTATTTTCATTGGTAGTTAAGGAAAATTAGAAAAGGAAGTTTGGTTTTGTTTTTGTTTGGGGGTTTGTTTTCGGGTTTTTCTTATTTGGATGTCATAAAAAATGTAATATTTAAAAGAAGAATACAGCATCATTAAACGAAATGTGATTTTAATCGTAGCCAGTAAAAAATGATAAAGTACGATGTGTCGGAAGGAGCAGGGAGTTCACGGAGAGCTGTACCGACCAGATAGAGGTGTATGCAGTCTTGGCACCAGATGAATATCCGTTCAGGGGCATTTTAGAGTGCCAAATTTCAGTGTAAAGGTTGGTACTGATAAAAGATAAACTAGCTACGGTGACATTAAAGCAAAGTGACGGTTCTACGAACTTGCACGTATTATTAATTTTTTGTTTAACGTTTTGAATTGTTTTGTACGAGACGGAGCCACGGGTAATTCCATGAGATAACAGTTTTATGTTTGAGCTAGTTGGCATAAGTTGTTTGTTTTTTTTTACCATGACTTTTTTGTTGCTACCGACGTGGGGCGGTAACTATAACTATTAAAGGGCGAATTCAAATAACTACAGCAATACATATATATATATATATATATATATATATATATATTGTTGTATTTTAATTACTAGAATAATTTTAATTATCGCCCCACGTTCATGGCTCCAAAAATTGCTGTGGATTATCCTTTCACAATAATAATAATTTTCGTCCCAAGTTGGCAGCGTCAAAAATTGCTGTGTACGGCGATTCAATAAGTTGCCCCTATTTGAAAGTGTCAAAAATTGCTGTAGTTATTATCCGCCAACCAGCTCAAGCATTAACTGTCACCTCAGGGTTCCACTCGCGGCTTCGTCTCGTACAAAATAAAACGTTCAAAAAAAAATTCAACAATATCCGCCAATTCGTACAACCCTCACCTTGCTTCAATGTCACCGCAACCAGTCCATCCTTTTCACTGAACCTTGGAACGCCAAAACCACTCTTCACCTGCAACTACTAAAACCTGATCTCGTTTTATTATGCTGTATTCTCAGTTTTTAAAAATTACATTTTTTTATCTGACATCCACAAATTAAAAAAAAACCCACCAACACCTAAAAACAAAAACAAACTTCCTTCCTTTATTTATCGTAACTACCAATCAAAATTCAAAGATTATGACAGATGGGATAACTGTCATGCTGTCATTACCCATTTCTTTAAATATTGTTAATCTACAACAAATCACAATAAAACTTTTAGATAGCACCCCCGCCCAATTAGTATCTAAGCCCCCGCATTACAATAACATAGCATTATATTATATTGTATTATATTATTAGGTATTTGTGCGTTTTGTTTTGGTGTGCCAATAAGGCTATTTATTACATTGTTCTAATTGTACTATGCAATACATAACCATATATTTCAAGCATCCTATTTATCCCTTGATGATGCAATATTCCTTTCCCTTTACTACAGCTCAGCTATGATGGGAGCCCATTAAAATAGCTACTCAAAATTTTCTGGCCACGGAGACTGAAGCAGGTCTGCAGACGCAAATGATATTGAGCTTCCGCCTTTCATTCCGCCAAGAACTTTAGTAATTAATACCATTAATTTAACTATATGTTCTGGGCACATTCTGCCAAGCTTGAAGAGGAGGTACCCACAATTATTTAATTTCTCCAGCTGCTTCTGCTGAGTAGAAGATATCTGTAAAGTGGAAGTACTATAATAATTCGTATTGCTACTTTAGCGCCGGTTTGGTTCGAATCGATAGTTTCACATGGTTTATAAAATATTTACTATGTACTGTAACAGAGGGGATTAACAGGGTGGAGGGATTAAGAATTAAATTTTCCGAATACTGTAATTAAATGTAAACACCCAGTATTTACATTTCGGTTAAGGTTATGAGTTTTAGTGTTTCAATTTGGCTTTTTCAATTTTCAATGCTGCTAAACATATGAAATCGAAGCTAACAGTTTCTATTTGTCAGAGGTACTGTTAATAGCTGTAATGTATGCAAGCGTCATCAACTTGATTAACATCTGTTAAATAATAGTTACAAGTTAAATACACAAATTGTATGCGCATATAGAGCAGGAAACGCTCGGCGAGCTTTAAATATTTTATTTTCAATTACCAGCAATATAATAACGTTCATGATTTTAATATCGCACTTTCATTTATTTAATTAAATACATAACTTGTCTACGAACGCTTTTGTTTCGCAATTAGAGCTTTTCACGTAGTATGCTGTATAAGTTTATTTCTGCCAACAGTCTGACGGAAAATATAATTTTTATATCCTCGCTATTGGTTCTTACATGTAAGTGTTTGCATATAAGCCCTCGTATTAAGTAGGCGAATCATAGATATCTGAATGTATTAAATGCTTAGAATAGCGCTTAAACCAATTAGTCCTGAATAGGTAATGGAATTAAAATGTAACCTACTCTATTACGTCGCTTCTAACTTTATTCAAGGCTACGGCTTTATTGTTGCCTAAGAACATACGCTTAGGTTTCGGAATGCTATTACAATTTGACTATTAAAAACTCATGCGAGACACATCAACTTGCAGCGTGCCGTGAAAACCAGCTTCAGGGAGTGAAAAGTTTACTTAGCCAAATTGGGAGACATGTTTATCGGTAATCTGAATACATTTGCTTGAAATGTCGGCAGTACGATTAGTTTGCGTGGTCATTAGTTAGAAGCGTGCAATTACTTTATAGTAACGATATAACTTACTAACAAATTTACAGATTCAGAGTGCAATAACTTTGATGAAACGGGACCGGCTACGTGACTTCAATATCTTTGTGACGTACCCTTAATGCCGATTAGATGTTTGCGTCAACTATGTGTCCCTGTTAATAAAAGCTCGTAAATGTTTAATGAACCTTCAATAAGCCTGTGGTGCTGATAAGAACACCCAGAAGCAATTGACAATTCAGTTCTAAATAATTGCATTTGCAGTCTATACGTCATAATGCTTGCTATTAATGTATGATTACGCCAGGTCAATATTTAGGGAAGGGGGGGCTGGTGCTGTGTCTTTAAGTTGTAACACTGTCAATATTTATATAATTAACAAGTTCAATAGTAAATTATTT
This sequence comes from Limonius californicus, assembly GCA_014611495.1. Lineage (NCBI taxonomy): Eukaryota > Metazoa > Arthropoda > Insecta > Coleoptera > Elateridae > Limonius > Limonius californicus. The sequence goes on from JABXWE010038130.1 coordinate 6,139, forward strand.
GACATTTGTTTGTTTTTTTTTGTTTTTTGTTTTTTTGTTTTTTTTTGTTTTTTTTGTTTTTTTTTTAAATCTGATCCCTTTTTACCTTTCGGTGTAGGGTGACATTTGTTTGTGCTTTTAGAACAACTGGTTTCTATTGTAAGAATACATGTATCAATTTATCAATTTTTGTATATGTTTTCTATTGTTTTATATTTAAATATAAGGATATTTGAAAATACTTTTTCAAAGATATTTCGATTTTAAATTCAAGCAAATCTTTACTGACTGCTTTCAGATTCAAATTATTTTGTAACAACTCTTTTTGGAAATTTTGTTACATACATGGACAAAAAATGCATACCTTGCCTTTCTAGATCATAAAGCAGCGTTTGACCAAGTATCCAAAAACACATATAAGAAGCACTGGAAGGACTTCAAACTGAAGCAAAGTTACAAATAGCAATCAAAGGCGTGTACCATAAAATGCTAGGGATCGGAAAGACATCACAGAGTTTCCAAATAAAAACTAACTACTCTTAGTCACTTACATGGATCAAACACTAAAGACCGTAAACGAATAAACAAAACACTATGGTACTACAATCTAAACTCAGTGTATACACATGGACATGAATATGCTAATAATATTGTCCTAGTAACAGGGATCATAAATAATCTCCAAACGAACTCAGGAACTCTGGGATAGCTACCTGCAAGAAAAATGAATGGAGATAAGCATCAACAAGAGCAAAATTATACTCGTCGGTACAAAAGGAAGGAAAGAAAATCCCAACATGGAGATAAATGTTCAACACTTAGAATACGTGGAAAAAAGTTTTTGGAACAATAATCAACATAAATGGGAAGATAGAACAATAAGTGAGAAACAGCACAAACAAGGCGAGTACAGTATGCTATCAGACAAATAACACCGTAGTACCAAAACAAAGAACTAAAAATACATCTATACAAAATGATATATGCATCTACACTGAACTACGTCGCAGAGTTGTATACAAGTACAAGTACAGGGAAGAATAAGGAGAGACAGGGTAAGAACCAGAATCATAAGAGGTGATATACAGCTAAAACCACTAGTGGAAGAGATTAGAGAAAGATAATTAAATTGGTGAGATGATGTAGTAGGTATGAGAAATGAAAGCACTCTCAAGAAGATGACGGAAATGCGACCCGAAATCAAAAGAACAAACGGCATACTGGGAAAAAACTTTAGAGAAATTGCAGAGAAGAAGAAAAAAGACCATTGCAGAAGCAAGAACTTTAGCAAGAAATAGAAACAACTTCAACCGGCGGACCAAAAACCGTCCACCGTTGGGCACAAATTGGTAGTAGAGAAGTTTCATACGAGTTTCTTTTAGAATGTAGCTATTGGTCAAGAAGTACAAGACATACGTATGATGAGTTAAAGAATATAGTTTAAATTCTGCCTAAAGTCCTAAGTTTAAATGGAATAGGAAGAATAGCAGTCAGGGCGCCTACCAGTTGCTTGATGCTGCACTTTCCCTAGGTGTTAGTTCGACCCTGTTGTATATCATGTAATTTATATAATTGGAAAAGTAATCTAGAGTGAAAATTATGACGCTCCCATTAGTAACTTCATAAGTCCTAAGAATAAGTGCTTATCCTATATCGAAGATATTATCTTTATCTAACATAATATTGAGATGGTGGTAGGCTAGAAGTTAGGGCGTTATACTTTTACGCTGTAAGTCTTGGGTTCTTAGCAGCTGTTCTCCCTCGCAAGGCAATGCTGATAAACCCTAACTATCGGCAAATGTATTGGCTCCTCGGTATACAAGCTCTCGATTAATTGAATCCATATTAGAAACTACATGGACACACAAATGTGAGGAGGTGTTGAGAAGACGATAGTGAACATTACACAAAGAGCTCAACGAAAAGTACTGAGAACATTGGTAAATTCGCCTTGTACTTTAGAAATAAAAGGATCCATTATGGTAGATGAAATAAATAACTTAGCTTCAAATCATTATGGAAAATTAAGCAGCAATGGTCTTGTTAAACAATTCGTAAACGTCATATCCAGATGAATGTAAGAGTGTTTTCTTCTCCATGCCGCTACAATACCATCACATTTTCTCCTCCTAGGTGTCACCTCTGTTGAAGTTAGTTGTTAGTTGAAGATCATTGTGGCGTATTAAGGTTTGTGCTGTTCTTTGTGGAAAAATGTTGGTCCATCTTTTTGGTTCATTGTTTAATGTTTCTTTACAAAGGCTTTCTCTTCCGACCTTACTACTACATTTATTCAATATTTTTTTATTTTGTAATAAAAGTAGATTGTAGATTAGCAATTAACTTCATATTAAGGAGAATTTATTGTAGTGTTCAGTAGAAAACTCATTTTACGCAAAGTAACCTGGGAATATATAACTCGGTAGAACATGATTCTCAAAGGAGAAGTGTTCTGGAAATCCTTGTATAGATATTGAACTCTACTGTTTGTGATTGATTTGGCAATGCACGTTTACTTCAAAATGACTTATAATGCAAAATCCTTGAAAGAGATATATATATATATATATATATATATATATATATATATATATTCTGCATTTGGCAGGAGTACCTAGCGCCTACGTGATCCCACCTCTGCTTCAAAGCAATACACAGCAATACAGTTTAGATAACAAGCAGACCTGATAGGAGAATTCAAATTCCTATATGTTTCTTTATTTGATTGACCCAGCTAATGAATAATCCCTCAACTTGTGAAAGCTTTCTTAATACATTTCAGACTATTAATCTCTCAAATACCCCATTTTGTAAATTCCTTAAATCTTAATTCTCCCTGTTCTCCTATGAAATAGAGGAAGGTCACGTTAACGTCGATGTAAAATCTGGAATAAGGATAACTTCAAATTTACATTTTTGGCATTGTTGTTGCAAACTCTTCATCTCTAAAAAGAGTATATATATATATATATATATGTATATATAGATTGTTGCTTAAATTGTTTGTATTCTCATTTACGCACGTTTCAGTGTTGTTAATTAGAGTAACATGACACGCCTGTTTCATTTTCAGTGTGCGACCTTGTATATAAGTATTACCGTTGTTATTTACATCGTGAAAATATTAAAAGTATGCATTTCAATTAAAGTTAAATTTGCACCTCCCTATCCAGGCCATTCTACGGTCCTGTATATAAACAACTACACCTGGTTGCCACTTTACAATTGTTGTGAGGCAGGAAGTTAAGCTATTGAGTGCAGACGTGTATTGTATGCATTAATTAACTGTTTCCTGTCTTTTAATTAACTACTTGGACTAATTAATTGAGATTTTGTTGACAATATGACGAAATCCCGATCACATAACTTCCTTTCCGGTTAACTTTGTATGCTTTATTGCGCCTCGTTAGAGCTTACATGTTTATGTGGTAAGGCAACATTTACTACGTGCACGGGATTTTCAGATTAAGTATCCCATGCAAGGCGTCTATGCAATCCTGTTTAAAAAATAATCATAGCAGCTTCAGGGTGCTACACGAGATTTTACATCAACACGTTAACAACTGTAACGTAATGTTTAATTCCTTAAGAATGTAATATAGCTACACACTACTACATAGTTGCTTCTTCTTTGGTGGATTTGTTATTTACTTCAATTGTGTTTTCTACATCGAACCCAACACTAAGGCAAATGGATTTTATTGACCAATGTTCAACTGTCCCTCTGTAGCCTGGATAACGCAACTAACAGTCTCATAGCGTCGTTTAGGAAAGCTTTGTTGGCTATGCAAATCAGATGGAAATGTAGTATCAGATATAATTTATCAGGTATGTTTACCCCAGCAATATGTCTAAGTTTTGGTTATCAGAACAATAATAATTTTTATCATAATGTCCATTCGCCTGCTTAATATGTGAACCTGCGCCTGAAAGTCATTTCCTGTAATACGAAGATAACAATTTATAGAGGGTAACATACATATGAATTACTTACAAAGATAAAACATACTTTTGGTTCTATTGATTTATAACCCTTTTGCATAGATATTAAAACTCCAGTAGAAGGGATCAGAAGAAGACTTCAACAAGGTTGATTCTCATTTAGAAGACATCTTAAAGTCATCGTACCTATTAAGGCAGTTGGTTCTAAGCGTCTCACAATTCATGTTTATTGTCGAAGATAATGGACAAACGCGTTATAACTATAACCTGTATAAATAAGAACACGATAGGAAATATTTGAATACGTGAAGAAAGGAAAAGATAGAAATTTGTGGGACAATAAAATAAAAGTGAGCAACACACCTTGCCCATAAACGAGGATACCACAAAAGAAATTACTATGCTATGGCTTTCCTAGAACTGAGGCAGGTTTGGTTCGAGGGACTACTATTCAAACTCAAGCAGAAATTATTTCATCGATACTTTATTAGACTAAAGTCGTACATAATGGCACGATATTTTCAGGTCAAGCCTGATGTATATCTAACTCAGTTATTTGCTGGTGTAGCTCAAGGAAGCGTTTTGGGGCCTGCATTATACCTTATTTGCACTGCGGATTTACCTTCCAACAATAACATAATCACTGCTATATACGCACTCACTGCAGTGCAACAAGACGAATTTAGATAAAATACAACATTTAAAGATGACGCATTCAAGTGAACCAGAATGTAAGATGTAACATTTATTATATGTCGAGGACAGTCAGTAATCACGAATGGACACCCATTTTCGCAGACAGATAATGTCAAATATGTAGGCATTTATCTGGATGAAGGACTTACATATATTTGGAAGAGGAGGGACCAGCTTGGTCTGTGTTAAGAAGAAATTCGCATATATATTGTTGAAAAACAAGCTCCTCATATAAAACAGCACTAAAACCCATGTGGACGTATGGAATTCAGCTATGGAAAACAGCTTTAAAATCTTCTTCTTCTTCTTCGTTTGTGTATACGCCAATGGCCTGTTAAGTACCTACAATGAGTAGGTTCAGTGAGCCCTCTTTGCACGTATGCCGGGCAGGAGGCTAGCCTAACCCGCCGAACAGAGAAGAGAAGTTCTACTATAAGGTTTACGATTGTCAAAAATGTTTGTATGACAACCTTTAAAATCCAATAACGATATTCCGAAGAGGTACCAATCAAAAGTCCTACGTTCAGTAACCAATATTATGTCTCTAATAGAAGAGCCTTCAAACACATTGGTAGTTAATCCCTTGGACAACAAACACACACTTAAAAGACATAATTTACTCGATTTACCCCATAGATTCCAGTGATAATATGATATATTAAGTTTTACGTTGTCACAAATTAAGTAAACACCGAAGGGTCGTTCTTGAATGATTCCTCCCACAAACTTAGCCTCAACAAAATAACCTATTGCCATTGTAGATGCAAAATAGTAATTATTATATTCTTTTTCTTCTTCTCAGCTTCTCAGGGTCCACTGCTGGACATAAGCCTCCTCCATTTATGGAGGGATGTTGGATAATTAATATATTACTACGTAGAAAAATTAAATAAACAAGGATACCGTTATATAATGAAACCTAAATAAGTAAAAAATTAATAGCAGTGAGGTATAACATTTTGAAACGTTAATTTTATTATTATCAATGTTACCGAAAAATGTTTCTCGGAGGATGTAACTCTGCAACGCAGCTTTTTACTTAAAATGATTACCCTTGACCGTTGTTTATTAATAATTTCGTATATCAGCTAACGTAAGAAACAGAATTACCATACTTTCGGCGCATAATAAAAAAGCTAACTGGATCAAAATAATCATTTTTAATAATGATGTCTTTCACAGCAAGGTGCGTTCCAAAAACAGCGCGTTTGAAAATACTTAAATAATGAATATGTATACTAAAAGTAATGAGAGAATTATAATGAAAATTTTGAGCTAATTAAATTTCAGACTCATTATGATGAAGTTCAATTTAATTTTCACTTCAGTTCCAAACATAATAAGACATGCTCCCCGCCCTATATTCCCGTAATTTAGAAAAGTTGGAAAAGTAATATCGTCAAATACATGCCGGTTATAAAAGTCGCCCTATAAGAAAGAGTGTTTAGATATAACTTCGCTATTGTTTCATTTTGAACAAGAAACTAAGAGTTTCGTTATTGTGTACTGTAGAAAACTTTATAAGTTGCATATTAAACTTACATGCTAACGCCTTTTCGCATCAAGGGATTATATTAAGCTATCTCGATTCTTTCATTTTCCGACTTGGGATTACGACAGGACCGTGTTGCTACAAAAACACATTTACAAGTGATTAAAAGTTTTTACTATATCAAGCCGTGCGAATATGAACAACTTATAATATAGCAGTAAAACTCGCGGTCGCTGTTGGTAGCATTGTTAGTGTATCGTAAGTCAATATTTATGGCTTTTGTACGTGTATGTAATATGTCAAATACCGAAAGCTTGAAATAGTATAAATCTGCATTCTGTATCTTTCCCGACAGCATGTTCTGAATAGCTTTAGTTAAATATCTAGCTTAAATGTACAATCAGCGACAAAATATATGAAAATATTATCACATGTGCATATGCAACACGTTTTTCATGAAGCTGTTAGCAATTAATTTTACTGGTATATATATATCATAGGCAAAATTATAGAAATTATTTTAAAACTATAAGAATTGCAAATTGACTTAAATTAAACCACGCTGTTTGAATACAACTATGGCATTTAGGTTTCGTGTTTAGTTCTGTATGGTAGATAAATAAATTGGGAAATATACAGTTGTATATTGATAATGTTCCACTGTGTCCACAGTGGAACATTGGACAATCATGAACTCATTAAGAAATGCCAGAATAGATCATCGATACGTATACTGATGGAAAACATTTATAAGAACGCTACATCCACTATACAACTTTATAAAAACACGAAACCGATTAAAATTAGACGTGGTATAAGACAGGGTGATACCCTATCCCCGAAATTATTTACAATTTGTCTAGAGGATGTTTTCAAGCAACTGCAGTGGCAAGAAGACAAGGGGATCTTAATAAATGGGAAAAGATTAAATAATCTCAGGTATGCCGACGACATAGTCATTATAACATAAACCCCTGAACAACTTTAGACTATGGTAACGGAATTGGACAAAGATCCCTCTGAAATCGGATTGAACATGAATTTAACAAAGGCAAGTGTAGTAGAATTTTAGAACAAAAAATAAAAGTAAGAGAACAAGAATTGGAAGAAGTGAGCAGTTATGTTTATTTGGGACATACGATAACCCTAGGCAAAGAAAACCAAACTAAAGAAGTCTATAGGAGAAGAAGATTGGCATGGGGTGCTTTCGGAAAGTTGAGTAAGACGTTACGAAGCAAGAAGATACCTACGTCTCTCCGATCTCGTGGATCAATGTGTCTTGCCCGTTCTAACATATGGGGCACAGACGTAGACTCTTACAAAACAATCAATGAATAAATGAAAGTAACACAAAGCGTCATGGAACGCCAAATGTTGGGTATATCGTTAAAAGATCATAAAACAAATACCTGGATCCGGAAGAAAACAAAAATAAAGGACGTTGCCGAAGCAGTAGCAGAGCTGAAATGGCACTACGCGGGCCATGTGGCAAGATACAAGGACGAAAGATGGACCAACATGATTTCAAAATGGCGACCATACATGGGAAAAAGAGCTAGAAGACGCCCTCCCATGCGATGGACAGACGATTTAAAGAGATCGGCTGGATTAGAAACGCATAAAATAGAGAAAGATGGCATAGAATGAGGGAGGTGTATGTTCTGAAATGGACCGAA
>JABXWE010038133.1:0-15075 GCA_014611495.1 Limonius californicus
GCTCCTAATTTTTATATTTTCACAAATCAAATAGCTCTTATATTAAATGAAAAATATTAAAACTCAAGAACAAACGGTTTAAAAAAGATGCTAAACACTACGACTAGGTAAAAAGAACGTTATTTAATGTAATTCCTTTCTATCATCTGCACAATAACATCGTTTTGGAATTTGCAATATAGCTGAGAAATCTGAGGAATAGTCAATGAATCATTAAAAGCAGTCCTTATGGAGATATAATCTGCATTCAAAGAACGCTTGAAACCTCTTTATTAGTTTGCAGTCAAATAATATATTTTTTACTTAAACGCTGGAAGAAGATGAAATAAAATTTTGTTTGCAATGTGATGTCATTCCCAAGAACCTATCGATGTCCCAAGTATTATTACTAATTAACACTGTTCAGTGAATAATTTATCTAAACTGTACTGTTGTTCCTATACAAAATCTGTTCTGCCTGTCCGAGACCTATTTTATACCTTGATAAAACGAAATAAATCGGTTCCTTTGATCAGACTATATTTATTCGGATGATTTAGATCTTCTCTTGCTCAAATAAAATGCCGTATTTCAAATGAAAATCCGCTTTATGTAAATATTAGTTCAATGAAAATATATTTTTTTCCTAAGGATTTCTGTGATAACCAAATACACAAAATGAGTAAAAAGTTGAAGTATTTCCGGGATACGAGAAATGAATATCGTTTGAAATGTATGCAATATAACTCTGATTTAAGTGTATGCAGTTACAGAAAAAGCTTTTATACCAATCTTACATTTATTTTGTCATATTCAACATACTTTATTAGTACTTTAAAGTTTAATTTCTTTCACCTAAGTCAATGTTATTAGAATTATTCAAGAATAGTGGCAAAGGTAAATATTAGGCATTTTTCCATATTTACTAATTCCGCACACAATATAAGTGCTTCATATCAGTAACGCTAAAGTAGCAATTTTATTATTACTAGCGACCACTTATACATTTCATCGTACGAGAATTATATAATAGAGCATTTCAGATTTAGTTACCACGCTTTTATTGGATTAATATTGGAGCTCAGGTGTCAGTTGCGTAATATAATCTAAATTGAAAGCATGGCTGTATCTTTTATCACTTTATAAAGCAATATAAATTCTCCCAAAGAAGGTTAAAAGCTTTCCTGAATTTTTATATCATTTTATATGACTAATAAATCCATTAAGATTCAGACAAATGAAGTAATTTTCTTATTAATTGAGGATTGAGCGTTCATACATATTCAATAATTCTATTTTTGGATAAGATAAAGGAAGAATTTCAACTCAATTTCAATTAATAAAATCAGAACATTTTAATTTGTATAGTAATACAAAGAATTAATTAAAACCGCGATTGCTTGGTTTTTCTAAAAAATAGAGTTATTATAAAGGTGTGTCAACTGCAACTATAGAAACTAGAAAAAGTATGTACGTCTTTGACTCAAACTTTATTTGTCAAATACAAGTTGGAGACGTTTGGGCCTGAACCGTTCTTAATTTGTAAAATCCATTTTGCATATAAATGGGCATTTGGGATATATTTGCATATTTCAACATTTTGTATGTACTTACCCCTTTGTATTTTAATTACATATTAAATGGAACTTCACCAAGACGCATTTCTACAAGTAATAAAAGCGTAAAGATTACAAATCTACATATGTTCCAACCAACTAGCACCTACGCAATATATTCCAGTTTCAATTACTGTCAATATAAAACCAAATAAAGTGATTTATACACTTTCAACAAAGTGTCTCTAACATGTAAAGAATTTGTTTTGATACTTATAAAAGTAGCACAGTGTCCTAATTTCAAGAGTATAACTGAATACTTAAAAAGATATACAAGAAGGTAAAGTAGGAATCCTGTTAATGCATCCCTCTCTTGAGACTTTATAGAAAAAAGTAAGCTGATCCTAATTCTATGTTTTATTAATATATCATAAACGTCCAGCTAGTAGTAAATATACTATTTTTGAAATAGATTTAACAATACTTTAACAATGAAATTACACTCTAATTTATGTGGTTACGTATCCAGTCTTTGAGCACTTTAATAGAATAGCTTAAGGGAGTAATGCCTTAAATATAATTTTTCTCACATAATATTGCACAAATCAAAAATTAAGAAAAAAACATGTATTTATTAATGATGTAGGCACCTACATGCGAGTTTTTAAGAAAATGTCAAGATAACGGATACAAACTTTTGAAATGCAGGCTTATTTAGTATTTTTTTGCTATGGTAATTGAAATAATGATGGAAAAACCTTCTTGCAAATACCTAACACTACACGCATAAAGTCATTACAGATTTCGAAAAACAGTATAGAACAGCAATTTACAGAACAAAAATGTATATAATTGCAGCGTTTGATTATTTTGAACTAATCGATTTTCATAAGAGTCGAGCTTCTGCCAATTGATAAGCGACACCATCTTCTATCAGTTACACATATTTTAATACACATTGATTACATTTTTAAATAACCCTTGAGGATTATATCTGCTTTTAGGCATTTATGTCGATCTTTAAAGAACACCTTAATAACAGTATCGCTTTTTTAGTTTTTGCTCGAGAACACACAACAATTCTTATTTCCAATTACTAAAAATAAATCTTTTTCATTCCTTTGTCTTGCCAATAAATCTACATCTGAAAAAGAATTATACGAGTGTTTACTCTGTCTCTCGTCTGCTATAACTGATATTATAGATATACCTCCGAGTCTAACCTTCCTTCTTCAATAGCTAATTGCGATTCCTTTTCGGCGTGTTCTACTAATTCCGATTCGGTATTGTGAAAGTGTGATGTTAGAATTTCCTCAGTTTTTGCATATAAATGAACCCTCGTCGATGGACTACCACAAGTGAAAAACAACAGCCTTATCTTCAGGTCATTTTATTGAAAACTATACAGTTGCAAATGCGGTGATAATCCTTGGGCAGACGCACCAAATACGATAAATAATTGCCAATGTATATTAAGAATTTAACAGAATCGTGAGTTCGTATTTATCATTTTTTTTAAATGTGTTCTTCTAAAATGCATGGTGAAGACTGTCCCGAGTCTACGTAAATTGTTCTACATACCTACGAGAAGCTTTCAGTATAATTATTATGACACTACAACTACAACACTAAAAAATAGAATAACGGCTTATTTTGAAACTTTTTACGGCACCATGAAATTTTTTTTAAAAAGACTCTCTTGTAAGTACCTGTAATAAGCATTCATAAACAGATGGGGGTAAACGGAATACTATATATCTACTTTTGTAGGCCAATTCGTCAATTTAAATTTTTGCAGTATATTAAAGATTTTAATAATTTTAATAAATCCGCTTTACTTTTAGCACTAGGGGGTATAATTGTGTTTTAATTGTTTATAAATGTTATTATTTCCTATTTGTGGTTCTTTATGGTCGGTATATATTTGAATTGCCTGGAATGGTATGACGCATTGTCCAATACAATAACACTGTGTTAGGGGTATTCGGAAGCGGTCATTTATGTAACCATGTTCGCTCTCAGCATATATAATTTTTATTCACTTTTTTTAGGTAAGTATTGATTCCGCAATCGAACTATTCGGTCAGATTCTGCAACATATTGCAATTTATTTATCATTTTGTATGTAAACCCTATGTACATGATTAAAATCCCTAGTGTATTTTAATAATTATAAGAAAAATTGATTTCTTTTTTTCGTAAAATTGGATCTTCTAAAGTGGCAAAAGAATTATTCTTATAAAATTCGTAAACTGCATCACTAATGGCTTTTCTTGGGCACATGTCGATTCTATTAAGTTTTTGTACAGCGCGTTATTCTCCATATTTTACACAATCTCTGTTTACGATACAACAGTCATATAACTAACTTCCGTTAATTCTCTTATCTTCTTGACAATTCCATAACAGTTGTCTTTTTCACTCCGGATATTTAAAAATGTTAAAAATGATATGCTGCGCTTCTATGGTTAGATAGGTACAAATGTTATTCGTCTCATCAATACAATCATCTTCGCTTTGATCTTCAACGTTCAAATATCCATTAGAATACAAAACATCAAATTCATCTTCTTCGTTGTGAACAAAAATCTACGTTTTCAGGTTCACTAGATTCGAAAGGTCGACAAAAAGCCAAAAAGCCATAGCAGGTTAAGTATATAATAAACTATATGAATTCGTAATTTAAAATTTAAAAAAATAAAAATGAAGTTTACGGGACTTGTAACACACTAAACTAGTTAAACTAATGCCGTTATGAACGATGCTATTACTGAAATCCAAATTGGAAGTTAATATTTGCTTGTAGCTCATTACGGTCCTATTTGCTTCTTAAACCTAACGAGCTGGGCGACCGGTATTGTTATCAGGGATGACAAACAGTTTTACAAGAGATTACAAGTTTGGGGTAAAGTCAAAATTTGTTCTGATAAGAATGCTTGTACTAATACCAATTCATACAATACAGTAGCCATCCAATTTAGTGCATTACGACTTTCTATTCTCTCTATTCAGTCATGAATGTCAGTAAAGAATGGTGTGACACGTTATTTACTAATTTGTGCTCTTTGAACTTTTTGAACTCTCTCGCCAAAAGAAAAGCTTATAAAGTGTAGTATAGAATTTCTTATAGACATTGTTAAATAAAAATAATTGGTGGTTATAATATCAAAGCAATATTTTAATACACCTCAATATCCTTTTCCAATGCAAAGCTGCCTTACAAATACACTAAGAAGCTCTAAAAACTAAGATTTTATTAAATAAAATGAATAATAATTAGTTCCGATAATTTTCTACGAAAAATTCATATTTATGTAATTGCAAAAGAAGGTGCAAATCCACTTTATTGCTCTCGCAGTCTGTAACGTAAAGAAATACTAAAAGCAATTCGTGATTCTAAATACTTACCGAAAATTTGTATTAAAATCCACAATGTACACCTCAAAACACCTTCGTAACAGCCAGGGAAAATTAAAAGCATGTAGGAGTGAATTTCGAATTAGAATAGTTTCACCACTACTCAATACAATCAGTTGTCGATTGGCCCCACATGAATACAAGCTATTGCTCTCAGTACGTATTAAAATTAGAGGTAAATATTTAAAACTATTTAAGTTGGTCACCATAATAGTATTTTAATTCTTAAGTTAAATAAAAAATACACAGCTATGAGTAAAAGAATTTCAAATAAGGGAAACGAATCGTACCGATAACATAATTATATACAATTTAGGGAATGTTTTAATACAAGTATATATAATTACATCATCATCATCATCGTCATCGTGATCCTCGTTTGTACCGCTTGAGCAGTGTCTACAGGGCCCGACCCTGCGGGTTTCCGTGTTGGTGCGAAACCGTGCTTGACTTGCCTCATGTGTGTGGATATTTTTGTTTAAGGTCTTGTTACTCCTCTAATGCGACCGTAATACGGTGACTGCCACTAATTTGATCCCCAATGGCAAATGAGGACCGGGAGCCAGTACCGATCACCCAGGGAATTAGAATAATTTCCGACCCCTGGGAGTGATTCGAACCGGAAAGCGTTCGGACTATTACATCCAAAGCCTGGCTGTCTTACCACTGAGCCACCCCAGCTTTTTAATTACCATACTATATACTATAAATACATCATGCAAAATTAAGACATTTCGTTTGATAAACTGTAGTAGGCAAACTCAGCCACGCTGAAACGCAGCGGGATATTATAATATTCGATTTCTTTTAAATACTTAGGAATAGCGGTAGCTGTTAAGCTGAAAATTTGTGACCAGCTGTTACTACAAATTATTATGTACATTTTTGTGTCGGTATGTTTACTAGCAACGTATGCACGGGGTAGGTCCATGACATTTTTGTTAAACATATCTTACGCTACTCACTAAAATCAAAATTGTGTATACTGAAATTCTACATTCGTGTATTTGACAGACAATTCACGTAAAAAAATATATATACAGGGTGGCCCACCGACAACAACACCGGCGTGTTTTGTAACACTAAACCTCAATTGCCGGCCTCAGTGGTCTAATGGTTAGCGCATTTGCTTTTAGATCCAAGGGACGCGGGGCGAACATGGTCGAGGTCGGTGAGATTTTTGTAGCTGGGAAAAATCTGAAAGTGCGCCTTCTGTCGGATAAGAAGTAAAGCCGTAGATCCCGTGCCACTGCGATATGTGACACGTTAAGAATCACTACTGGAGTGGGAATTACCCCAGATATGCAAAATTCTTAGTTAGGGTGTACAATAAGCCAATGATGGCTTCAGTGTTTAGAGATGCTTGGAAAACCGCGTCCTAGTTCTCGCTCTTTCAAATCAACAATCAAACCTCAATTCTTCGAAAAACGCCCAAACACGTCATAATAATTTGCCAGGGGAACATGTGGCTATTTCCGTTCATCTATCTTCAAATTCGTAGTTTTTTTCGAAAAATTGAGGTTTAGTATCACAAAACAAGACTGTTTCGTTTTCGGTGGACCACTATGTGTATTCAACGATATTATTGTGTACAAAGTGTTTGTGCAAAGTTTTGTATCGTGTCGTATAGAATTCTGTGTGCAACATTTTGTACAAAATTCTTAACATTCAAGCTCTAAAATCTATAGAACTTTTTTGAGAATCTGCGTCGTATGGATGCGCAAACGAACAATTTCTAGTGTTCATCAATGATCACAAAGGGTAGAAAGCAAAATGTTTTACCACGTGTATACGCCGGTGCAAAACGCACTTTATCCTATCTCGATCGCGTCCTTGAGTGCTACAGCTTGTTTGCTTTAACGTGTGTTTATTTTTGTATTATCTTAGTTATTACCTAATATCTATTATGAAGCCTCGAGAGAATTCTAGATTATACACTCACATGATTTTTTGACAGTTTTCTCATAGATGTCAACGTAATTTTGACCTATTTGCGCAGGCTCACAGACAGAATATCCGGTTGGTGTCATATATGTTTTGCAGAATTTTGTACGTAATTTTGTGAATAAAGGCTATGGCATTTAGAATAGAATTTAATTCAAAATTCTGCTTCCTGTAATACTAGCCGTAGATAGCTATCTTTTATCGCAAATTATTTTAATTGTCCTGTATATTTTTTTTTGATCACACATTTCTAGTTATATGTATTACTAACAATTATTTTTATTTAAGTTTATGTTTATATATTTAACTGTGAATAGTTCCTTACTAAATTATTAAAATTCCTGCGCTTTGACAAATTAAAATACAATTACGTATTTTATTAGTGCTCTTGGCATAATCAGGTTTTTCCCTCTGTCCTACTTATTATTCAATGTAAAGACGACGAACTGATAAACAAATCAAATAAAATTACGTTGCAATTATTAAAAATGCTATATGAACTTAATAATTAACATGAATTTAAACTAGGTATATGTTCATCATTTACAAATTCGATTTCTGTACGGCACTGTAAGAGATAGAAGAAGCCAAGAAAGAATTGAGATACTGCTTTTAATTCCAATAAGATGTTCAGATAGCTTATGTTTTTTTCGATTTGATATTCTAATTCCCGAAATACTTCACCAAGCTCATCACTTATGGGGGTAAACTGTATCGGATACAAGCATACACGCAAGCATCAACATTTCGATAAAACTCAATTAAAACTTTATTAACATTCCAAAACAAATTAAAAGGTTTTCATGAGTATAGCTCAATTCATTATACAAAGCAAAAAATTCACCCCGCCTAATTACAGCAGCGGTCATTATATCTGATTTCATTTTTAAGGAAAATACATATCCGTTGGCGTTTACGCTGGCAAATCAGAAATCGTAAGCCTCATCTAGTACTAAAGGGACAAAAACTTCCGTGGCAGATAGGTACCTAATACAAGAGTTTAATAGACCATTTAAATTTAAAATGTGAGTGTGAGTTTAAAGAAAGGAAACATATTTGAAAATGTATGCTCTGCTGTGTCGTTTGAATGAACAAATAATTCAGATGGATTAAAACCTCCAAGTAAGACTAGATATGTACCAATTCAGTTAAATTCTAACATAACAGATTAGCATCCGTTTAGATATATACGATGAACCATAACAAGGTGTAGATGTGTGGATGATTTGTTTAAGAGATTGTGTTAAAATGAAAAGTTCTTATAAATATGCGACCGACGTTCAATTGTTACAAATTTATTAATTTTTAAATGTTTGTATTGTGCGTTTGAGGTTCAAAAAGTACAAATGCATCCGAAGGCCATAGAATCAAGTATAACTAATTTTTATTTATAAAATGCCTGTCAAAAAGCCATAATAAGAAGACAAAATTTCCGACGATATAATGCAAAATGAAGTTTTAAAGATTTAATTAAACCCAATAATATCAATTACATTTTTTTTAATTAGATAAATAAGAATTGTCAATTCCTACCTTGACTGCTCAAAATCACCTTCTACTTTAGCTCGGAACATTAAGGTCCTTTATGAAATCCAAATGAGAGGCGTTATAACAGAACGTGGGTCGTTTTGGTAGTATATATTATTGGATTCACCAAAGACTTCTTATGTCCTCAAAGCTTGTAGCATGAAGAGAAACGACCAGAATATTCACAAGACTCAGTCGCACTGTTCAACGGTTTTCATAAATTTCATTTAGAAATCCTGCTCAATGGCTAGCAAAATGTGTAAATGGTTCAGCTTACTGTATCCACGTATTCTGCTTGATGTTTAAAGGTAGTACATCTGGTAAATATTATAGATTTAAGCCATTAGTAAAATGAGAAGCAGTTCCATTTATATCTATAGTTTACAACGTGTGTGTGGTAGCTGTTTCAACACACAATCGCAACATTCAAATGCGACTAATTTACGATTCATGTTAGGTTTATAAGGACTTCTCGTCTTAAAACAACGTTACAAATACAAGCTATTGTGAAACATTCTAATATTTCGTAATTCACTGGAATCCATTTTCGTCCTATTCCACCTACATAGCATTTATTGCACGGACAAAGCTTAAAATGGATAAACAACTGACATGATCTACTAGCAAGAAGGTTAAAACCAATAACTGAGAGATTACTATGCCACCATAATGTAAATGTATACAGAATAATTGCTGGCAATTGGTAAAGCCAATATATAAATTTCCGATTCCCGATTTTCCCATAGGTCTTCTTTTAATTGGTGGTTATTTATGGTATCTCATACGTCTTCGTTCCATGTTCTTGATGAGCGTCCTTTTTTCTCCTTTCGTCTACTTTCCAGATCCATATATGCCGTGGCTATCCGTCAACTTGCATTCTCCGCTTGCGATTACTGATTACACCATAGTTTCCATCTATCTCCTCTGTTATGTACTTTTTGTGCCCATTCGTCTCCTAATCTCTTCATTTCGTAGGTTTAAGAGGCAAGTTACCCCGCAGCTTTGTCTCAGAAAGTCAATTTCAATGGCTAGGAGCTCATCTTTGTTTTTTCGTCACTTCCCATGTCTGAGCACGCTCTTTACCATTGTGTTGTATATCGTTTTCATTCGCCAGAGTACCGACTTTAACTTTTGGGAATCTTATTTCCTTCGTAGTATTCAAATGAATATTTTTTGCATTTCCTTCTTATGTTAGTAAAGTGCTATCCTATCAAAATAATCAGAGTGAGGGTTATAAGTTTATACAAACTCGAAAGAAGAATTTAACGAAATGAGCTATCGTGGCTTACCGCCACTAAATCCCATTTGCTAGCATGGCAACAATTTTTGGGATTCTTAGGGAACGTTGATTGACTATTTAAATAGGGTTAAACTATTACAAGGCTAGTTACTTTTAGCTATTAAACAACTACAGAATGGAATTATTAATATACAAGTGGAAGGAGAATTGAAATATATTGTTGCTCTAAGACAGGACTCGCAACCTTTTCGTTTAATAAGTAATGGCAGGCATGTGGGAGGCGGGCTTCATGCGACGCATTTAAAAAAAAATTTTGATACTTAGCTTAGCTATGAAACCACTTATGCTATCTTAACCCTTAAGTCGAGACGCCACCTGGCATGGTAGAAGTCACTAATCTTCTTTCGGTGAGTACCTGAGAACTATTGGGGTTATGGTAGATTCTAGCATACTACATCACAGATTGACTATTAAACATTGCGATTAGTGAAAGCAATAAAATGTGACCAATCAAAATGTGGCAGCCGACCAGAACATCACGAAAAAGTGATATATAGGAAACACTACGTGGGCCGCACGAAAAAGGGGTTTTTGACCAAACAACGCTGACCGCACGAAAAGTCCTAAAGGGCCACGGTTTTCCGAGGCCTGCTTTAGAACAATGCATGAATGAATGAAAAGAAAGTCTATAACATATATAGAATCACAGCTCAACGTTTAAATAATATTAAACGCCAATTTCAAAATATTTAAACATTTCACACAAATTTTCTTAATAAACACATTTAGACGAAAGCACAGAAAAGGCAGTGTCTTTAAGCTTTTACTTTCTACTCTTTACTATTCAGATTTAACACCAAGTAAACGTCTTATAATTTGAAAATTAAAAAAACTCTATTTGGGCAACGTTACACCTTACGTTAGTTTAGAAATTTTGAAAAGCACGAATATTATCACAATTATTTATAAAAACCAATGTCAGAAATCAATTTTCTTTTCTTTGCCATCCTAGTAATATAAACTTAAAGTATGTTTTCTTAGAATTAACAACATCGGAAATTCTGCTTTTTAATTTAGGGCAGCAGTAACGGGATTGACTGTAATTTTTTTGTTATTATTTCTCATGTAGCAATAGACTGTTAGCATGCCAACATTATCATCATTCGACGCCATTTTACAGACAACCTGACACGATTTTGACACGATTACGCGGTAGCTACGACCTAATTACAAGGCGATCGCTAGGAAAACTCCAGTTAAGCACATCGGAGAAATTTTATGCAATCAGGAACTCTCCCTTGTATCTGTGCGACAATTAGGAAGGAAAGCCGGTTAAGTAATTCTTTACTACTTTTGCAGAACTCTATTCGCAAAGCGTAATAACTAAACCGAACTTCTGACAGGATGTGCTGCATATACTAGTGCAAATATACATTAAATGCCCCTATCAAAAATTGAACATTTTCGATATTTCGTTAAGAGAGCGTTAATCAGATAGCAAATACAGGTAGTCCTGAAAGCAGGATGGTTATGTATTAATATTCCCAATTAGTAGCCGCAAACCAAAATCCCGTTGCCCCAAGAAAAACGGGCCCGCATCGATTTACTAATTCCCCGCGCAAAGCAAACTGATTCAGAAAATAGTAAAAAAAAAATAATTGACTCCCCTGTTTCTTTTTCTCTAATCTTATTTTTCTACAACTGCTACGGGTACAAACATAAAGTTGAAAATTAGCCAAGGCCTGATCAAACGTAAAGAATAAAAATTTCAAAAGATGGAAGTTTAATAGAAAACGAGATGGAATGACTTCATATAATTATTAAAGGTAACGTGAATAAAAAAATGTGGTAAAAACATAGACATTAAAAATAGAAATGAATAATAAGCTGCAGGCATTCGAAATATGAATGTACCGCCGGATATGTCGTATTCCTTGGACGGCAAGAATTACCAACGTCGAGGTCTTGAAAAGAATGGGAAGAGAGAGAGAGAGAGAGAGAGAGAGAGAGAGAGCTGTATAAAAGTATACAGCAACATAAAGCAGAATATTATTATGACTACGGGCTGTAACTGATAAAGAGCTCTTTGTCCTTATCGCCGAGATCACCAGAGAAACAACTACTCTTATATAAAATGGTTTGATTTATTCATTTGCTACGTACTACAAAACTATTACAACTTATTCTAAAATACTATACTAAAACTACTTACAAAAGTATAAAGAGGTATATCGCCATTACTGGGCTTGTCATTCTTTGGAACACCGCCAACTGCCAGCTATGCACTATCTATTCTTCGCTGTCAACTGTTTTTGTATACACTGTTGGCTAATTCGATCTTAAGTGTCCTTTTATAAATTCTCTTTTGCACCCATAAACGATGACCTGGTTATTACTTAATTTCCCTTATCAAGCGTATTACTTATTCCACATTGCCTAACTTAATATTCTAATGTACTTTGATTTTGCTGAGTAAAATGACGCCACTAATTGCAACATAAATGTCTATGCAAGTAATTGAAATCGCATTACAACAGCTATGAAGCAATAATAATTTAATTAAAATCTTGGGTATTGGGTTCGTAACAATATTTCGAACACATAATGCCCGGACATAATACCAATAACCTAATGTTGCAACTTATCATGATGGGCAGAATATTTGGAGGAGAAAAGAAGAATTGGACGAAGAGCCACGTCGTAGTTTAGAAATTTAAGATATCATAACGGCCTGGAAGTTCAGGAGGTATTTAATATAGTCAGAGATAGAGAAAGATATGGTGAAGTGGTCGCTAAAATCAGTCATCAATAGCACCCGAAAAAGAAGAAGAACTTCATTTTCACAAACCTGTCAATTTAGATTGCAACACCCACGTTATTTGGTGCAGTTAACTGGGTTAATGAGACTATAGTGAATTATAAGTTAATTTGTATAAGTTTTATAGTTTTATAAGGGCCGAACGTGACACACAACAAGCTTGAGAATTTTTAAACCAGATAACTGTTACACTTGCTACAAAACAGAATTTTACACGCTACGGTGATTAAATATACAATCTTGTAACAAGTTACGTATAATAGTGTAGAATTAATCTTTCTGAAGTGTCTCTGGCATTACTGACTTAATATTTAATTAATATAGTAACTTAATACGTGATACCACAAAGCAAAACATAAGATATCTACCGACACTAACCTAGCTATCAGTAGGTAAAGCAAATAAAAATGAAATCTTAAGAAACGCTTAACCAAAGACAACATGATGATGAAGATGAATGGCGATCTGTACTTTTACGGACAAAAGAATCAATAATTTGGAGTTACTGTGGTTGCTCTATCCTAGCGACATAAATACTGCATTAAATTTTGCTCTAAAACCAAATAATACACACACTATTAAAGTCTCTCTGCAAGGCCAATTTACTGTTAATTACCTGCAATTAACACATTCTGAGATTTAAGAACAATACCACTATATATTAAACTATTGTCAACGACGTTCGTATAAAAGCCAAGACCGATGACAGAACGTGCACTCCGAAGCAAGGCGTGTTGCATATGCCACTATATATTGGTCGCACACATCTAGTGTTTGAGCGACTTCCTCAGTGCTCCGCTAAACAACGAATAATATACTGCTTATTACATAAAAAAATTTTCGAAATTTATAATAATACTCTTTGAACGCGACTGAACGGCTATATTCCAAGTCACACTACGAAAAACCGCTACATAAACACTACATCACGTTATCTGGAATATCAATATATCCAAAGAAGTAAAGAAGAATACTTTTCATAGTATAGTAGCAAGCATAGTATTGAAATCGATTATATAACAAGATGTTTACAAGGAACAAGACAAGATAGGCTGAGAACAGGTGAAATATGGAACCAAATGGGAATATCTTGTTCTAAACTACTCAAAAATGAATAAGGATATTGCAGTGTAGGACACTTAAAGACAACACCAATTGCATTTATAATAAACCATCAGAACAACAAAATGTAACGTCTTTTTAGTAATGAACATGAAAATTACAACAAATGTACGTTTAAATAAGAAATTTAACAATATTTTAATGAAAATCGTTATTATCTCCTTTCACTTAACTTAAATTTATTAAATTCTAATACCGTGTGGCACCTCCTCTGGCAGTAATAACTGCTCTGCACCTTGCTGGAATACTCTCAATGCAATTGTCAATATGTTCTTGTGGAATTTGATGCCACAGTACCGACAATACATCCCTCAGCTGTTGCACAGCAGTAGGCCTTGAATTATGATGATCCAGCTGTCTCTGCAAAAGGTCCTATGCATGCTCGATGCGGTTGAGGTCTGGAGATAGCCGAGAATGAGCAAGATGGTTTATTTCCTTATCTCGAAGCATCTTCAAAACAAAATATTCCCGTCCAATAGCGGCGGTTCAGAACATGGTCCATAATGATCTCTTGAGCATAACGTTAACCCACTCACGGGTTACCATTAAAGATATGGAGGTCACTACATAGACAGACATACAGATAAGGTACGATGTCCGGCACTATGATATACTCTTTGACGTCGGCTGTCATTGCTGAGACAATATTTGAACTCTTTCGGAAACAGTATATGATCCCACGGTGTCGTTTCTTGAAACCTACGTCTTGATCATTCCACCCGATGTCTTCGTTTAACCACAGTTCTTGCAAGACATCTCAGGGGGCGGTTTGACGTAAGTCCTACCTCAAACAATCGATTTCTCACAATTTCGTCGGAGACGCGATTTCCTGCGGCATTCTGGAGCACTTGCTGTAAATGTCGAGCAGTTGAAAAAGGGTGCATTCTTGCATTAATTACCAGAAGTCGATACTGACCAGGTGTTGTGATGCGAAAAGATCCACTTCCAGGCGTTCTTGCAGTCGTACCTGTTTCTCTAAGGTGCGAAAGGGCACGTGAAATTACGCTCTGCGTGGTTCCTAACATATCAGCAATGTCGATCTGACGATCACCTCTTTGGTGCATAGCACGGCTAAATTTCGTTGTTCTATTGTTAAATGGTTTTCTACATTGTTGTTCATTATTAAGAACGCAAATGTAACATACGAATAAAAAAAACAATGAAGAAAAAAGATCTTAAGAAGACAGGAAAGAGTATTCAATCATTCAGACAAACTCGATTTGACACTAATACGGTTAAAGAATTGCAACTGGATTCGTTTGTTTTTGATTTTATCATCAAATCTTGCCTTCCTTCCCTTGCTTACTCTAATTATCAATAATAGACGACTATTAGCTGCCAAATACAAACATACAGGGTGTCCTTTAAATACCTTAAAAGCTTCAGGTAGCACTCTTCTGTAAGAAATACAGTCCTCAAAAACACTAACACGAACTTCCTATAGTGCTTAGTTTCCTCACACGAGACACTTA
>JABXWE010038134.1:0-11629 GCA_014611495.1 Limonius californicus
GGGGGGGGGCAATATAATATTCATATTATTTTGTATTTTAAAGTGTGTTCCACATTTTTAAATTATCGTTGTTTTGCAGACTTTACAAATTAAGTAGCTTGATTCCTGCGATAAGAGTATTTGTGGAATTACTTAGGTATTTTTTATAATAAAATCTGTTTGTCGTAGGACTGTAATTATTTTCGTAGATTAGTTAAGATTAGAATAAACGGATTTAAAAACAGTGTAGCGGTGAAATAATCCGTCCTTTGCTGTCGATTTTTATATTAGTTTAAAAACGTGAAACTTTCTCATTATGCTACCATCAGCCTTTATAATTCTATCCTATTGTTAGGGAACTAAACGGACAGTTATATAATCATAATGTGATATAATCCGGTGTAAAACCGTTATGTAAACTTGTCACTTAAGGTAAGAAATGCAATTTGCGGTAGTGTAAACGTTTAGAACAAATAAGTATTAAACACTAAGAAGGTCTATTGTTAACACACTGTTATGAAGTGTCTTGAACGAGCATAAATTTTATTGAGAAGAAAAAGGAGGAATGCTAACAGTATGCGTATGATGGAATATGTGCACCAACGAGTGCTAGGATGGATAACGGTCTGCCGTAATTAGAAGCGTTTATTTTCGTCAAAAGTCCATAAACGTCCCAGGAAATTGTCTCTGGGCGCTTGTATTTTGCCAGGTGTGCGTTAATCATTTTGTAAACGACTCTCCCAAAAATATGCACCGTTCTAGATGCTTATCGTGCCTTTTGTTTTGCCTAAAACATTTCGAAGTTATTTGAAAGCTTTTCAGAATTTAAATTAGTAGAAAATAATATATGCGCCTTATTCGCAGTTAAATGTAATTAAAACTCAAAATATCCAGCCAAATAGGTTTAGAATTTAAATTTTGTGACTTCCCTAATGTGATTCTTTCAACTTTATTTGATCAAAAATAGCACAATAACACGAACGCCATTCACTTTAGATTTACAGATAATTGTTAACTATATTAAATTGCCAATTAGCTATAATTAAACTCCATAGTTTTCCAAATTACCATATGAGACATTTTATTCGTAAACACGAAATTCCAACCAACAATCTTGTCTTATCCACGAAATCTGCAAAACAAAAATCCTATTCAACCATAAAAGTTGCTTTCTTTAAATATTTTGTATTGTTTAAAATTTTATTATATATAAATCATGTTATGTTTGTTAATATTGTACCAGGGCTACATTATTGTTTAACAATGATAAAGTAGAACAAACAGAAAATGTAATATTTTAATATTGTTACTTCAAAAATTCCATTTTTCAAAAACCGTTAATACAATTGACATAAACATTAAGTTATTTAACAGCCGGAAAGTGAACAAACTTTTTACGAAAATAAAAGATTTCTAAAAAGGGCGTTTAAAATTCAAATTTGTTGAAATCAAAGAAATATTTATCTGAAGGGTTCTAAGTACTTTAATTAAATTTTACACGAAGTAGAAGTGCAAACCGCCTGCACAATTATTGTTTATATTTGTTGCAATAAAAGCTTAAAGCGTAATAACTGTATACACTTGCTAGTCAGTGTATACATTTACCTAAGGTTTTAGGAAAAGTATCAACTTAATACAAAAATGTTTACTATTCCTAGTAAATGTACACTTACTAGACAATGCATACATTTGCTAGAACAGATTCGTAAAAGTATCAACTAAATATAAAAATGAATTATAATAAATATTAACAAAATAGAATATACTTGAGGGACGAAATTACCAAGAGTACTTCAATTTGCATGTAAAATTTGGCAATTTTGATTTATAGAAACAAATTTGTGTATTTTCCTTTTATATTCGTAGATATTTGTAAAGGGGCGTATCTCCTATATATTTATCAACTGTCAAAATACTGTTAACAAATTGATAGGGAATAGTCTTGTAATAATGTAATTCGCGAGTTTCAAATTTTCAAGCACTTTATTTAATAAATTTAAGAACAGATAGATCGTTGGATGAATATTATTCAATCATTGGTTAGATAAAGTAAAATAAGTCACCTTCAAAATATTTTTTAAGTATGTTTAACAAACTAGGAAAGTGAAATAGTAATATTCGACCGTTAAAAAAATCATTCGAATACTAATCATTCGATTATGCCCCTAGTATTGGGCATAATCGAATGATTTTAATAATTGAAATATTCATTCGAATCCAAAATGCGCGCAATGCAAAAAATGTCTCGAATCCTGCCTTTCGTTTGAAGACTCCCCTAGCACTCCCGTTCTTATTCCGAATTGTTTTTTCTGTTTTCTGTTTTGTATTTATTTAAATTTCGACAAATGGTAAGATTAACCTGACTGTAAATGCCGTTTTATGGTTTTCCGTGTTCGAAAATCTAAGACCTTATTTTACTAATTCAGGGTGGTCCTGAAATAGTTGGTCAAACTTTGGGAGCGAGTTTTCCACATCAAATCAAGAAAAAAAGATTATATAAACCTTAGTCCGAAAATGCTTTGTTACATTCTAAAGTGTTTGATCACTTTTCTGCATATAATTGTGGTAATAGTAAAAGTATTGCTTAGGGCCTCACTCCTCTTAAATCCGGCCCTGCATCTACGGCAGGTGCGTACTGTTTTGATAGCAATTACGCGTACTATTTAGGCAGTAGTTACATACTATTTAGGCAGTAGTTACCTACTATTTAGGCAATAGTTACGTCCTATTTAATAGTAGTCGAATACTGCAGTTACAGTAGTTTCTTACTAATTTTGTAGTAATTATATACTATTTTAGTAGTAGTTAATGCTATAGTGGTAGTTGGTACATACAATGTTGACAGCAGTGACGTACTATGTTGGTAGTAGTAAAATACTATTGTGGTAGTAGTTACGAACTATTTTAGTAGTTATTACGTACTATTTTGGTAGGAATTACATACTATTGTGGTAGTCGTTATGTACTATATTTGTGGTAGTTCGTACTAGTTTGGTAGTTATTACGTACTATTTTGGTAGGAATTATATACTATTGTGGTAGCCTTCATATACTATATTGATAATAGTTACGTAGTCAGTTGGTAGTAGTTACGTACTAGTTTGGTAGTTATTATGTACTATTTTGGTAGGAATTACATGCTATTTTGGTAGTTGTTATATACAAGGTTGGTAGTAGTTACATACTATTTCGATAGTAGTTATATACTATGTTGGTAGTAGCTACGTACTATTTTAGGAGTGGTTAAATACGATGTTAGTAGTAATTACGTACTCTGTTGGTAGTAGTTTCTTATTTTTTTAATTTTAAACGGAAGCTATTCATAGGAAACTATGATATGACGTTTTAAATTATTTAATTTAATTTTTCCAATACTTATGGAATTATAAAAACAATAATACATAGTAAGTAAAATAAAAACACAATATTGAGCGTTTAAAATAATCTGTTATTCTTGTATTTGGTTAAAAACCTTTTTTGGGTACTTTTGCACAACGAATAAGATTATTTTGGCAAATATAAGACAAACAAAACAATGTAGAGTATATTGTAGAAAACAGTTCCTAATCCTTCCACTTGAGACGACCCTGGTACACTTTTTTATGTGTTATTATGTTAAACTAACCAGTCTCACTATTTTAATTAAATGATCTTAGGTCAGTACAACACTATTCCTCTTACAATACTAGATAATAAAGTTGGCGCTGCTCATTGACAAATTTCAAGAGATCGCCCTATCGACCAATTCGAAGCAAACAAATTTTCCATTAATAAATTTTCGCACTTTAATCGATAGTTTATAACAAAGCATTTGCTTGGGTTTACGCGATTTCGAACTGACGTTGGTGGATTTTAATTTTATATTATCGAAGTTTGTCTTACTTTCACAATCGTTTTTATGTCAGACCACCTAACATGTGCACTTGGAACAATGTCATTTTATTACAAACTATTACAGGGGTGAATGTAATAAAACTGTGAGCTCCCTGGGTTACAGATGGCTCGTCTATTGTTTTCGTTTTATGTTTATTATATTCATTATAATATCGATTTGAAATTACTTTGGTGTTAATTGCTGTGATAACATTTTCTAATATATTACAAAAATTGTTTTCTATCCGCTGTACTTTATTGATGTTATTGTGGTATCTGCAATACTAAATTTAAATATATAAGATCCATATTACCATCTGGCGTACCCTGATTGTTATAATTAGCCAAACAGTCGCACTATATTCAAAACAGACTTGCTTAAAAATATAGGAAGCTTCTGTCATCAATTAATAATATTTTGAAAGTAATTGATTGTTTACCAGATCGTCATTGGCAGTTGCAGCGAAACAATGAGATACTTTATTATACTTATACCATATTCTTGTTGATATCAACTTCCTGTAATGAACAAACTATGATTATTTTAGCATTTTCTGTTTATTTACGCCAGTCAATTCCCATTGGCTTTGTTCTGTTAATTTGCTTTTTATTAACGCTTGTTAAGAACCATTGTTGTTCACCTAACGATGTTTAAATGAAATATTTTTTAGGTTTATAAGTGATCGTTGCTCAAACACATTAATGCGAAAAATAAGAAAATCAACATTTAAATACCGACAACAATAAGTTGCAGTGTTTGTTTACAGTGCAAACACCGGAAAGGAATTCCTTCATACAACAAACTCTTTTAAGGACTGTAAAATATTGAAGTATGCAAATGCATGTTAATCTTTGTTGTATATTATTGAATGTTATTATTAAGCAGTTATTTGTTATTGAAAGGTAACGATTTTACGTGTGTAATGGTAAGGTTGCTTGCTTGCGTATTATTTATAATATTTATAAAGTTGCAGGATTGGTACTGCTTGGTATTTTCACTGTATATTTTATAATCGTATAATTTTAAACAAATAATGAACTAATGTTCGAAATTTTAAATTGGACGAATATTGGTTTGTGCTTCTTACAGACTCATTTTTTAAAATTCAAACATATTTTTCTACCACAGAAGTTAAAATAAAGAAAACTTCCGTTTTAATGGAATGTCTTGTATAACGATTTAAAAATATTTTCTGGTGTTATTGTTTAAAATGGTTATCTCGCTAAACCTTAAAAAAATATGGAATATATGGGCTTGTGTATCCCTTCGATATTATTGTTGTCGTCCTGAAAAGCAATTTTAAGTAGTGGCAATTCATTTTTACACCAAAAAAGTTTTTAGTTTTTGTTTTTCAATTTCCAACTTTGTATTGTTTTATTTTATAATTTCTTTTAACATTGATGAATCTTCTGAACCAATAAGCAGGTTCACCTACACAGGGCTGTATTTATATAATAATCTAGACAAAGCTTTAGCTTAGGGCCACTCATTTGGAAGGGCCCACGTCACAATCGTCAAGAGGAAACCCGTAAGCTGCTGAGATACCTCATAGCGCTGACCAGGTAAATGGTTAATGAAATTTGACGCTGCAGCTGAGATACCTCGAAGCACAATCGTCAAGAGGAAACCCGTATGT
The DNA here is from genome assembly GCA_014611495.1 of Limonius californicus. Classification (NCBI taxonomy): domain Eukaryota; kingdom Metazoa; phylum Arthropoda; class Insecta; order Coleoptera; family Elateridae; genus Limonius; species Limonius californicus. The sequence goes on from JABXWE010038134.1 coordinate 5,490, forward strand.
TGCTGAGATACCTCAAAGTGCTGACCAGGTGAATGGTTAATGAAATTTGACGCTGCAGCTGAGATATCTCGAAGCACAATCGTCAAGAGGAAACCCGTAAGCTGCTGAGATCCCTCAAAGCGCTGGGCAGGTGAAGGGTTAAGGAAACCTGCAACGGAACTGTGCTTCTTGATGTTTAGATCAAGAATCCTTTCAGAACAACCTACTTCTGCTTTTATAGGCCAAAAAGTGGGTGCTGGACCATGAGAACCTGCTGCATGTGCACCACAATATTAGAAACAACACGAATTTTATGGCCCCATTAATTTTGAAACTAACAATTTTCGTAAAAATAAGTTAATTGTCTGTTAAAAATCTGAAGAATCAAACTAAATAAACAACTTCCATAATTTAGTGTTTAGTTAATCGTCTATGTGTGGAAAATCACACATGAGGGTTTATTTCAACAAAAAACGTAATGATTTAGTACGGTTATGGCCTAAACTAAACCAACTATTTATCACGAGAACAGACCGTGCTAAAGACAGCTGCCATTGAATATCTTACGTACTTGAGATCAACTAACTCGAAGTCGTATTGGTAACCTATTTACTTGAAATAAATAGGTGAAAGAAAACGCTGAAAACGAATGTTTTAAATATGGAAATATAAAATTCAACTATCAAATGGGTAGCTGTCCTATAATTCCATTCATTGTATATGAAAGTTGATGTTTACTGTATGATCGTTGCCCTCATAAATTAGGTCTACTCGCAAAAGGACAAGCCCTTTACAAAAAAATAAACACGTGTGAAGGAAAGGGCCGTTCCCAAGATCAATGCAATGATTTTCAGACGCCAACTAAAATTGATTAGCAGTTACATTTAAGAAGAAATATATGTATATGCGACTATAGATTAAAAATTAAAATTATGAGCATAATGTCCAAAAATTCAACTGCCTATGAGAATATAAACATAATCGCAAATGCAGGCCGCTACACTAGGTACCCCAACAAAGAAATGTCAAATAATAACACCCACATGTCTACCTCATTGAAAAGCTCGTACAAAATGCTATTCAGTAGTAGCCAACATTTTTACCGACTCGTATCGGAAAAATTAAAAACTAAAACCCCAAAGGGTCTGAACCAATTATTATAATCGACATGATTTCCATTATTCTCTGGGGCCTAAAACTTTTCTTCTTTTCCTTTATAGCCTTGCAGAACTAAACAAAAATTAGAAAGTTTGTGTTCGAGTTTTGTTATTTAACGGGAATAACAAAGATGGATTCATATATATTTTTATTTTGTTAAGTTTCTATTGAAGATACAAACTGTAATAACGCTATACTCAAAAAGGGGCTTCAAAAAAGTTTAGCCTAGGACTCCTCTTAAATCCGGCTCTGCACCCACAGCAGTTGCCTACTGTTTTGATAGCAATTACGCGTACTATTTGGACAGTAGTTACATGCTATTTAATAGTAGTTAAACAGTTTTCTACAACTATGTTAGTAGTAGTTACGTACTGTAGTGATACTAGTTTCGTGCCAATTTTGATAGCAATTACGCGTACTATTTGGACAGTAGTTACATGCTATTTAATAGTAGTTAAACAGTTTTCTACAACTATGTTAGTAGTAGTTACGTACTGTAGTGATACTAGTTTTGTGCTAATTTTGTAGTAATTATGTACTATTTTTATAGTAATACGTATTATTTTAGTAGTAGTTAATACTATAGTGGTAGTTGATACATATTATGTTGATAGTAATCACGTACACTGTTGGTAGTAGTTACGTACTATTTTAGTAGTAGTTACGCACTATTTTAGCAGTTAATCACGTACTATTTTGGTAGTAATTGTATACTATTGTGGTAGTCGTTATATACTATATTGGTATTAGTTACGTACTCTGTTGGTAGTAGTTACGTACTAGTTCAGTGGTTTGGTAGGAATTACATACTATTGTGGTAGTCGTTATATATATTATATTGGTAGTAGTTACGTACTCTGTTGGTAGTAGTTACGTACTAGTTTGGTAGGTATTGCGTATTAGTTGGTAGTTATTATGCACTATTTTGGTAGTTGTTTATGTACTATTTTGGTAGGAATTACATACTGTTTGTGTTTTCGTTACATACTATGTTGGTAGTAAGATAGTTACGTACATTTTATTATTTCTACACCCCATTTTGCTACAGTGCAATGTAATTATAACGAACACCGACCGGATCCGCTGAGTACTTCGTTATACCCAGACTTCGTTTTAACAGTGTTTTTAAGTTGAAAATCCTTTCTTCTTTTTTTTATTTAAACAAAAACTATTCATAGGAAACTATGATATGACGTTTTAAAATGTTTAATTGAATTTTTCAAATACTCATGAAATTATTAAAATAATAATACATAGTAAGTAAAATAAAAATAAAATATTGAAGATTTAAAATAATCTGTTATTCTTGTATTTGGTTAATTTACACAGTTCATCTAGATAATTCTGAAATGCTGATACGCCAGCAAAGATTGCTCCCATATAGTGAACCCCAATTTAGTTATTTTTTCTATATAATGAATTTCTTGCGAGGATCTTGATCTTGATTTCGTAATACCTCTATATTATGATGTAAATCCTCCATATTGTGATGTTTTTCGTTCAAATTTTTACGATATTACTCAGGTATAAAGGTAAAATTTTGAGCGAATTATCAAATACTATCTCTTTATCTGTGTTTTCCATGAATCTTTTATCTTCTTAGTCAACCATAAATTCAAGTTTGTAAGTGGATTATAAAATGTTCACAAAATTCATGGAAGCTGTACCTTTGTACAGGTAATGGACTAGATTCTTATGATGCAATAGGATAATTTTTGGTTTTCACATTTCTTAATGTGCAGTTCATCTACCAATCTACATGCATTCGTGAGTTGCTATCTTCGTGGTCAACTAAGTGGATCTTTGAAAATTGAAAAGCGAAAATGCTTGAACTATTGACAAAGTTATAGGTGTTGGAAGATATCATCATACATGAGATTTCGTATTTAAACGTTAATTCTGTATAGTGATTTTTTTGGGTGGTTTCTAACATCACTATATGGGAGTTCGACTATAGTTCATCATCATCATCGTCATCCATCTCTTCTTGAAGTATCGCGTATGACGTCTGTATTGCATTGTATTTCAGATGTAATTACGCGGAGGTGGTTCCCCTTTCTGCCATTTAAAATTGTAACATGTGTAACCCAACGACACTTATTACTGTGTAGGAAACTGCACAATGTGCACAACTGTAATCTAAGGTTGGGGTTAGCGCGTTTTTTTTTTTTTTTATTATTGAAACAAGGGAATTCGAGTCTACTGCTGTTCGGATTAACGCGTGTTCGGATTATCGCGACTGTACTGTATTAATTTTATAGAGACTTTGAACACGAATCAAAATAAAAGCAAATCAAATACAACTAAATGTTCTTAAGACCAAAACATTATAATTAACTGTCTCGTCAAACTTCAACTATAAGTAGATACGCAGACAAACAGTAATGTTAATTTTAAGCTGGCCTACTTTAGTTATTGTATTATTTATCGTTATGAACCTGCTTAAATAGGCAAAAATGCTCTTACCCTGCATAGAAATATCCTGATGTAAAATTACCTTTATATGGATTATGATTGCAACTGCAATCATCAAACTTTGTTTAACCAGATGTGGTTGCAACTTGTATGTCTACCAAAATGGGCTTTATACGCAATTGTTCCAACCGTAGGTGTTCTATCATTCTCATATTCTCAATTTACTTCTGTTTTAAGTAGCTAGTTGTACCATTTATATAAGAATTTCGGAATCCAACAGAAAACAGGTAATTTTCAATGGGTTTGGCAAGTTCTGAAATACGGTTATGAATTCCAGGTGAGATTTTTGGCCAGGTATCATAGCAAGCACAATGTGGATCTAAACCACGCGGTGGTTATTGGAAATAGTTTTACCAACCGCACAGTAATTAAATTATAAAAATTCCAATATATTTAAATCTACCGTTATCTGAATGCCCCATAAACATTCTATAGCGCTGAGTGGAGAACCGCTGCATAATTAAAACTTTACGCGATTAAAAATCTATAAAAGTAGTCCTTGATAGACCAGTAAGTAACAAATGGGACGTTTACAAAGCAATCACTTTCGCCACATTCTTGGTGAAATTTAAAAAAGCTTGCGCTTGATTTGTGGTTACTCGTCGAACGTGTCGTTGAAGTCTCGTAGGTGCATAATCTGCTTTATTATCAACATCGCCTATACACATTTAATTGGACAAGAACGCGCCATATGCGTTCTATTGTAGTATTATTTTATTGCGTTTGCATTAAAGGAAATTTAAAATCGTGTTATTCCATGGAGAACGGGACTTGTTTTGATGTGGGGTTGGTTTTTACCTGCGCCGGGTCTTGTAATTACATACATCATCAATCCACAGGTAGTTGGAATTCGGCCTTCGAAGGCTGAGCAGTTCTTTCTCGGTGGAGTATACAAGTGCCCATCATTCGCCAGCGCCAGATATAGTTTTTATAACGCGTTCACACGCTTATGTAACAGTACCTACATCGGTCAAACCAGGACTGTTGGCTCATATCTTACGCAATATTTGATGGATGATTATTATTTTTCACGTTGCGTCTTCGAGATTGACAGGCGATAACGCAAGGTATTTCGTTTTTGACTAACTGTACATTTGTTTTGGTCGTATCTAGGTTTGTATAATCGCCAAATTCTAATATACTCCACAACAAAATTCGCCCCCACCAATTGTCGCGAAGAAAGCCATAGATCCGATTTCACTCTAATTTGTAGTTTCGCATGCTTAAGATCTCTCGTGTACAATGCGTCTCTCGGTAATTTCTACTAGATTACAAAAGATCCTGCCTGTGGTATTTGCGCCTTTCTAAAACTACTAGTAATGTGTTCGCTTTGCATGATATGTCGGGGCTCGCATCTGTACACACCTGCATTTTAACCTCTTGAAAAGTGCCCGAAGAAAATGCTTGAAAGGACGAGCCGGGTCTGGTAACGTCCGACAAGGACGAAGGCGTACCCACCCACCTGCGCTTTGTTTTTGCAAAACGAAAAGGTGTTCTCGCACTGCGCCCTTGGCACCGTAAAATACATGCCTTAAAGGCGTCGATTTGATATGTTGCTCAATAGGATCTCAATAAAAAAAGATGTTGCCATTTTTGCGGAAAACTAATAACGGCAAGGTGATTTCCTGTTATATCGCTTGCCTTCAACTACTCGTGCAATAGATGACATTTTTACTTGCACTAATTAACGACATTAAATTTAGAAGGTGAAAATCGTTCTCATTTTGCTTACAAATGCCCTTTTAAAACGTGCTGCGTTCTAAATCACTGTAACTATCTTTAGGTCACTTCGCTTGATGATGTTCTTGCAACATATTAGTTTCTTAAGTTGAACTTACCCATCTTTAGGTATGTCCTAAAATGCCTTAAATTTCTAAATACGCTGTAGGCATGGAATTTGTATGTTTTATAAACAGCAGGGCATTTATTTACAAAAGTGCATACATTTTTTGAGAAGAGTTTTATAGCATTTTTTATGCAAGCCAGAAGTACGTCAGCAATGTTCAGAGTTGAATATGCAATAAAAATCCTAAATTCGTAATGGTAGTCTGAAACCATCCTGTAAGGTATATGACTATCCATAAATATATATTTATTAAATTTGTATAATCTGTGTAACACAATTATTAATATTTATTTCGTAAGAAAATGTAGACTTTCAAAGGCGCTTGTAAAATTTTTTCACTTCCTATTAATTTTTCAATTTTCCAATGTTTGTTTCCGCGTACATGCAAGCAGCTGATTAGAATACTTTTATTTTCGAAACGGCTACACAAATGCTGCAATGGCAGCAAATAAAACCCAATAAAATAAATAGTGGTCACTGTTGAATTAATAGTTCTTTCTTGTTTGAATAGCTGAGTGTTGTGACGATGAGAAATTTTGTGTAGTGGTTAATTTCTAATTTTTATTTTATTTTCTAAGAAAAAACCAGCGAGGTATTCTGCCTAGTAAATCTTCTCTGGAGTAGAAGTGTTTACACTTCCCGTGGTTCGGAGCCCACGTTAAGCTGTAGGTCCTCTATGTCT